>AFAN01000043.1:0-180756 GCA_000218505.1 Schrenkiella parvula | reverse complement strand
GTCAGAAGGTGTGTGACTGAAGAAGAGATACCTAGGATTTTGTTTCATTGCCATGGCTCTTCTTATGCAGGGCACTTTGCAACTATCAAAACTGTCTCCAAGATGCTGCAAGCAAGGTTTTGGTGGCCTTCAGAGATGCGCAAAGATACATCTCAAAATGCGATACATGTCAAAAATAGGGAAACATCAGTAAGAGAAATGAGATGCCACAGAACTTCATAGTGGAAGTAAAGGTTTTTGATGTTTGGGGAATCGATTTCATGGGACCACTGCCATCCTGAAATGGCAATGAATACATCCTAGTGGCAGTAAATTATGTGTCTAAATTGGTAGAGGCTTTAACTAGCACCACAAACGACAAAAGAGTGGTTCTGAAAATGTTCGAGTCTATAATCTTCCCGCGGTTTGGGTGTGCCAAGGGTAGAAATAAGCGATGGAGGCTCACATTTCATCAATAAGCTCTTGAGTCTCTCCTAGGCGTCATAGAAAGTTTCACCATTCTTCTGGGCAAAGCCTGATATCTCATTGCGGAGTCTAGTGGTGCGGGAGTTTGAGAAAACCTTCGCAAGGCCTCAATAATATATCCCATCCTCAAGAACCCTAATGAATACTCACTAATCAGCATGATGAACACAAATCCAAAGATGAACAAAAGCAGCATGATTAGATAGATGGAGATGAGAAGAACACATATGATCAAGAAATCAAATGCAAAAACTCCATAGATCAAGAGAAAGTTGGATTACAAATCTGCTAAAAGTGTTTAAAAACAAGGTTAAGAACTTAAAAAAATTCCGGAGAGAGAGCCTTGGGTAAAGGCCAAGGGAAGTATTTATAGAGCTAGGTCAAGACCCCAAAACAGAAAAAGACAAAATAGCAAAGCGGTTGGTGGTCCAAAAGCGGGATAGTGATCGACCTGAGTGGTCGAGCTGGGGTCAAGGCGGCTTCTTTCCTCTAGCTCGAGGTGGTGGTCCAGCTGGGTGATCGAGCTGGGGTCAGGACTATTTCTTTGCTCCAGCTCGAGGTGTTGGTCTAGCTTCGAGATCGATCTAAGATCAAGGCTGCTCCTTTGCTCCAGCTCTAGGTGGTGGTCTAGCTGCATGATCGAGTTAGGATGAAGGGGGCTTCTTTGCTCCAGCTCGAGGTGGTGGTCGAGCTGTGTGATCGAGCTAGGGTCAAGGCGTCTTCTTTGCTCCATTTTCTCTTCTTGACTCTCCTTTAAGTCTGATTCCAACATTCATGTCCTTGCCCAGTATAGCTTCCAAAGGCTCAAGAAATCACCTGATAATATCTCCAAATGCAAGGATGTCTGCAATGCTAATGCAGACAATACCGGAGGAACTAGATAAAAAAAAAAGAGGGATTTTTGCTGGAAGATATCTATCTAATGAAACTGTCGCTGGAATTGATATCTCATTTAAAGAGAAATAGATGAAATGGACCTTTTTGTATATCATATGGATGATCCTATCCGCAAGGGCCACAATTGGGAATTATTTGATCGTGTCTCTCTGAATAAGAGGCGAAACATAATCAATTTGAATTCTAGACAGCTATTCGAAATCTTAGTGAAATATTGGATTTGTTATCTCATGTTTACCAGTTGAAATGGAGGGTTTCTTCAAACAACAAGAAGTTGGGTCAACTATTCATTCAAATGATATTGAGCATGTTTGGATCAGCAAGAGACACCCATAAATCACGAGAGGTGGGAAGATTGTGTACATACCCAAGAAGTTCTTCTGACATAGTACCGAAGATCCATGACTGAACGAGCTGTTTTGTGTAGTACCAAGCTTCAAACACTGGATTAGAAGCTTGATTCATACAAGCTCGACGCAGATCGTTTCCAACATAATCTTCAGTTTAGTGTGAGGGACTTTTTTTTATAAACCCTATCAGCTTATCCGGTTGGTTCCGGTATAAATGCACAGAAATGCCACATAGTGGACTGGCTACCACACTGTCTGCCTTGAGTTTGGAATGCCTTCCGACTAATGTCAGAGGTAGTCAAGCCGCCTGCATTGCTGACTACCAGATAAACCAATTGGAGTAAGGCCCAACTAACAGACTTTCCAAACAAATATCATTTTTGTTTCTGTGAGAATCGAACCCAGGTTTTGGGAGTTTCACCCTTTCCCAAGAGTTCCCTACTACCAGACCACAAGTGGTTTGGCGAGGGACTTGGCATGGGCTGTCTTATTCCATGATCGATTTCCTCCATGTGAGTATAATAAACTCAAAGTTCACAAAATTGGTCCTTTAAAAGTTTTGGAAAAAATCAATGCTAATGCCTATCGTTTCAACCTTCTCCAAATATCAGATTGTCTGATGTTTTCAACATGAAGCACTTACTCCATACATAGCATAACATGAGCCTCCATATTGGAGGGCGAATCTTTCTCTACCACGGTGAGCTTATGTAGCCTGGATTACAAACCTAAACACCTTACACCTTACTTCTATTATTTCTCTTTTATTTTGATTATTGTTAGTATTTGATTTATTTGAGAGGATTGCGACTGAGTATACTGGATAAGGTTAGCTTCAAATCCTGTTGGAAATAGGTTTTAATCTCTCTTAGAAATACACGATCTCTTTGGCTTGTGAAAAAATACATTTTATTGATCATACAATAAGAAATGTAGCTTTTCTTAGATTTGCTTGTTAATCTGCTACATTACAATCTCAACGATTACAAGTCTGTGTGAATTGTTTGGGAATCCTTAGACTCAACAACTATTTATCCTATTGATTACTAGATTAATTACCTACAAGTCTGTGTGAAGTGTTTCCTGATTCTTTTTTTCTTTCTTTTCTTGCAGGGTCGTCTGAGTTACTAGCCTGAGTGTCACAAGGTATACAACTAAATTTCAGAGAGATGGTCCAGTTAGCATATTTTGTGTCTACTATTGAACCCAAGACACACATAGAAGCTCTCGGTGATGAATTTTGGATAGTGTCAATGTAAGAATAGCTGGAGCAGTTTGTAAAGAATGGTGTATGGGAACTAGTGCCACGACCTGAAAATGTCAACATTGTTGGAACTAAGTGGATAGTGAAGAACAAAATAGATGAGAATGGAGTTATAGTATGCAACAAGGCAAGCTGGTTCGCCCAAGGATATTTCCAAATTGAAGGAGTTGACTTTGAAGAGACCTTTCAGGCTCTCAGACTATTCTTAGGAATGACATGCACTCTGATCTTCAAGGTGTATCAAATGGATGTTAAGAGCGCCTTCCTGAATGGGTTTCTACAAGAAGAAATAAATGTCGAACAACCAAAAAGGATTTGAAAACTCAGTGCATTGGAACTATGTATACAAGCTGAAGAAAAAAATTTATAGCCTGAAGCAGGTACCCAGGACATTGTACGAGTGACTGACCGGTTTTATGGAGAAAAGTGGATACGTCAGAGGAAGTGTTGACAAAACACTTTTCACACTCAAGAAAGGGGAAGACATCATGATAATACAAATCTACGTTGACGATATCATCTTTGGAAGTACGTCACAACAGATGGTAGATGCATTTTTCAACAGCATGACTCAAGAATTCGAAATGAGCATGGTGGGTGAGTTGAAGTAAACACACACAGATGATGGTGTTTTTATCTCACAAAGCACCTACGCCAAAAATCTTCTCATCAAGTTCGGTCTTGAGAAAAATAAGGAATCTATATTTGATTATAAGTGGATGTGTTAATTGTGTGATTTTGAGCTGCATTACTAATGAATATGTTGATACAGTAAATGTCAGTTGTGGTTCGTGAGTCGGTTCAGTGAATCAGTCGGTTTAACCCGTAATTTAACCAATCCGAAAAAAGAAAAAAAGGAAAACAAGAAAAGAAAAATAAGTTTTTATTTAAAAGGGCAGCAAGAAGAGTTGGAATGTCTCAAAACCCTAATTAACACATTTTGCTCCCATGTCTCATCTATCTCCTTCTCTTAGTCGATCTCAAGCTGCAACAATGGTGAACGAGAAACACCAAGGGAAAATCGGGATCCGCTATAGCCGGCGGAGACATGCAACCGGATAAGAGGCTCGACCGCACCTCATTGATGAACCAAATCAGCCCACTGAAGAATTAATCAATGAAGAGCAGCAGCATGTGTCACCGCCAAATTCCAACGCTGATGCAGAATTCGAGTTTGGAGGTGAAGAATTTTACAGCGCCGATGAACAGCCCGCAAGCCCACCGTTATCGGAAGCCCAAGCAGAATAGAGAGAAAAACGCGATGATGACGGAAAAACCAAGGAAGTCGATGCTGCTGAAGGAACTCATGGCAGCGACACTGAAGTACTAGGTTCAGAGGAGTCACACTCAGCTGTAAATTAGCATGATCAAGAATCGCTGCAGTCTGAGGAGAACCCGACCGGAGGCGATGAAGACGATGATGACAATGAGGCAGATGTGACCAAGATAAACGTTTAAAAGCATAATAACTGTGAAGCATGAAAGAAGCGTGTTCTTGGGCAGATGGGTCTCTTGTTTCTGCACAAGAATCCTCAAATTGATCAAATCGAAGCAAGGGGAGCCCAATCAACGTCCTTTGTTGGCCGAAGTATTCGATCAAAGAAGTTTCCATCAAAATCGGCTGGGAAAGAAAGGTACGATAGCTTTGTGAATCATAGCTGAGCAATTGATTAATGTAGAGGATGGTGGGGAAGAGCTTGAAAACTCGTTATTTTTAATCACTTTTACTCTAGGATTCGGGGGGAGTAGTAATTTACTTTTGCACGTTTGCTTTTAAACTCCTTTTTGGTATTAACACAAGAACAATGTAATAATTGTTGTTTGACTATTCAAGGTTATTAAGTTTGTTTTGGAAATTCTGGATCTTGGTTTGTGTGTGTGCAAAGGTGTTTTTGATGTAGGTGTTTGCGAGACATACAAAGCTAAAAAGAGGGACATTGAAGAAGTAGCTCAGCTGTACAAGACGTAGTAGATGACGTACTACAGGCACCAGAGGTGCTCAAATGCTGAACTGTAAATGGAGTACTGAGCTCGATACGAGATCTTAATTGATAAGGATGAGCTCAGAAGAGATCATGAAGCATGATACGCTTATTGGAAATTATCCAAGATAAAAAGAAGATTTCATTATTCTTAGGAGAAAAATAAGGAAGAGAATATTCACAAGGAGATTTGGAGATATCTCGACTTGTGGATGCGGCTAGGGTTAGCCAGGGATCCTATTGTATATAAATAGGATGTGTTGAGCATAGTAGTTGCTCGTTGAAACTTGAGAGAGCATTAGTCAGAAAAAGTTTTTAGAAAAAGATGAAACACTTATTCTAAGGGTAAAGGGTTCTGGTGAGAGGTTTATGCATAGTATATAAATCCCTAAATGTGTGAGGTTAGGGTAACAAGTCAATGTGTGTCTTGAGCTTGTTCGAAATAGTTTTGAATGTTTTTTGTAAGTTCACTTGAAAAATTATCTAGTACTTACATATTCGTATTGAGAATTTTTTTGTACTACTTTTTCTGGCATCTATAGAAATAGTTCATACATTTACAAAACTTTGATGAAAATAAAATATGATTTCTTCGGAAAAACAAAGGTGGGACTAATAAAAGTCAAAACAATTATTAAACAGTCCAATTTTTTTGTCACATCACTTAAAATTCTATTAATTAAACACTGGTTAATACAAATTGGGCTAAAGCCCACAATTTACTTAGAAGCGTAAAGAAAAAAATGTGATGTGGAACTTTTTCCACAACACACGCTCATTTCTTATTTGGGAGCAGCACTGACTTTAAGGGAATTCATTACAATAGAAAGTAACTCATTATGAAAATTTGATTTATAAGATATGACATCTTTTTTTGAAGCAGAAAGAAAAAGAAAACAACAATAGATCTTATGGTATATAGTACCAAATCTTATTCTTTTTCTGTTTTAATGCATGTTGACGACAAAGCCTTAATCTCCATATACTTACGGTCTATATCATCTCGAATACCTTCGAGCTCTTTTTTGAAAGCCATTAGCTCCTCCAGTGTTGAATTGTTGATCTTCTGCTCATGCTTTTCAATGGATTCTTGTTGCTTCCTTTTCAAAACCTAAAATCAAATTAAAAAAAAATATATGAAAACACAAATATTACACATATAAATATATAAAAAACAGAATGGGTAATGTGATAAATCCGAACAGACTTATCAAGATCTACTACAAGGGTACGGTTCAGTTTCAATTGGGTTCTCAATGTTGTGTTTGTTAATTAACTAGTATGTTAACCTTAAATATTATATAACAAATATTTAAAATGAGACACTTACCTTATTACACTCCTCCTCTCGTTCCAATTCTTTCATCAAACCGTGGAGTTTGGCTTGATTCTTGAGAATCCTTGCTAGCTTCGGCGATGAAGAAGGCATTGCTCTCTTCGGACGGAGGTTTCGGAAATTTTCAGCCATAGAGTTCAAGTATAGACTTCTCAACACTTACGGTCTTTCCTTTTGTTACTATACTACACCATTTTATAGATGAATTGAGTCAAATAGGCTAAGGGCATTATGGTATTGTTATAAGAAGATATATTTTTCCAACATTTGTTTTTCAAAATCACCATTACCACATATTTTTAATTGATATTATAAATTTGGCAGTATTATCTTAACTTATCGTCAATCTGAAATATTTCATTCAGCATATATCTTTAGATAACTAACAACTTAAAGCAAATAAATATTAATAAATAATAAAATAAAAGAAATTATTTTTTAATAATTATCTTAATTCGGATTGAAAAATATGAACGCTGAACTATTATTGGACGCTTTTCATATCTCTAGATTATATTCTATATAAATCAAATATTTATCTTTAAATGAAAATTGACACATGTCAAACATGCACATAAATACATCGTATCAGTTTTTTAAAAATATTAGTTAATTTTAAATAATAAAAATGGTATCTTTTAAAAAAGAAATTTTCCGATATAGATAACAGCATAGATTACAAGATTCATTGAATGTTTTCTTTACTCTTTTTGATGCATATGCGTTTAAAGGACTGAATATTTTGAACAATAAGAGCATTCGTAAGTCCGTTGGACATAATATGTCTCAAGTCCAGCCCATTTAGCCTAACAGAAGACCAAGAAAGCTCAACCTTTGTAAATGAAGATCAAAAGGCCTTTTAAAAGTCCATGACTTACAATTTCCTCTCAATTCTTTTTTTATTTCTTCTTTATTTTAAGATAGTTTGTTACTTAGATTTTGGTTTAAGTTTCCTATCCCTTTAAATACATTTCATCTCCACTGAATAAGATATCCAACTTTTTGAAAAAATATATATAGATATTGATACTTGTAAAATTTTTGATAGTTTAATATGTTATATCCGCAGTAATCAAAATTGTGGTGCACAATCTGCAGTATCCAATGTTTGTTGTACGCGAGTTTTCTTATATCTAGCATTTATGTTTTTACCTTTGGACAATTGGAAATCATATTTGTAAAAAAAAAAAATACTTAAAACTTGAAAATTAAAGAACACTTCTTTATTTACAAACATTCCCAAATTAGAGGTATCCGAGTAAATTTCCTCAAAACTAATAATTTCTTCATAAAAGTGATCTTTCATGGTCTTTATGGTGTAAGGTGTAGGTGGCGGTGTCTGCGTATGTGAGGGTGACTATGTAATAGAAGAATAATGGCCGTGAGTATGTGCTGTCTCGCTGGCATTATGTGAGTCCGTCTCACGAATAAAAGTCTGTCTATAATGCAGGGTTTTCGACTACCCATTTACAAAAAAAATATATATAAAATAATTTAAAAATGGGTGAAAATTATGTAAATATATATATATATATATTTAAAAATTGCAAATTGATTTTTAAATAGAACCAAATAATTTTATATAACAAAAAAGATAATTACAAACCTAAATAAAACGATTTTGCATCTAAAACAAAATCAACTACCAACCTAATTTAAACAATATTTCATCCAAAAAAACAAAGCAATAATCAAACAATCACCCAAATTACCAACCTAAATTATATTAATTCTAAAAAGTAATCTGAAATTCGATTTCCTCTGACACAACCTAACATATAGCTAATTATTACAAAAAGAGAGCATTCATGAATACGTTTAATAATGATTGTTCACAATGCTCAATAACTTAATTTTTGCTGGCTACAACACATTATTCACTAAATATCAGATCACACAATATAATAAACTTTTAGAGAGTAGATCACTATGTAATGAGCTCACTAGATGGCCAACAAAAATCTCAGCATTACATACAAATACAGCTGGTGCTAATGTTAATGTGATGTTAATAACTGCTGTAGAGAAGCCTGGAATGAGAGGTATCAATCCCTCTGACATTAGTCTCGTCCTTGGAGATTCTTAACAAAAAACTCTATAAGAGTTGGTCATTGTTGCCATATACTTTCAAATCTTAGAGACTGGTCAAGCAACCGAAAGACCACTGATCTTTGGGACACTTTTCCTTGCTATTGTAGGTGCAGTCGTTGATCATGCCAACAATAAATCTGCCTTCACCAAAATCAATAGGAATCATCTTGACACATCAATACCTTTCTATCTCCTTATTCAAATGAATGTGTGCTATGAGAATTGACCATATCCAGACATTGGTAAGAAGATAATGATCAATGTGGATGACACTAAGAATCCTAAGATGTCTACGGTGCAATAGCAATATTCCACAAAATCATTCTCGAATTTCAAGATCATCATTCCTCTAGAGGTTAGTGATGCAAGCAAGGAACAAATCTGATAAATGGTTGAAACCAAAAGATGTCCTTTTTGATACGAAGTGATGAACGCATCACAAGAGTTAGAATCACGAAGATGAGGCATTGCACGTATATTTTGGACAATTCGAACCATTTCTCCAAACCAAACGTAGCGGCTAATTCAGTAAAAGCCTTAGGTGTCCTTTTCCAATCAGACTACACATAACCATACAAAATTAATATTGTTGGAAGCCTTTCCGTTAAAGTATTTTGGTTAAATTTGGTAAATATTTCGATTAGAGTTATCTTTCATATGAAATCGTTTTGGGATCCTTTGCAGTTGTGGTTGATTAGATACACATGATTGCTTAACTCATGTTCATGTTGCTCGAAAGAGAAGAAAGAGCAGGCAAAGAGCCTTGGCATTGGTCCCGAGACTCCAGGTCGGAACTTCTAGCGACCCTTTGAATCCAATATAGACCAATGACATCGGCCCATGAAACTATTCCACAACCCGATGCCAACAGCGCCTGAAGATACATTTTCTTAGCCTTTTTTAAGACAAAAATTCAGCACCACCTTCATAATAAACAACTATAGCTTTGGATAATCGATTTCTCATAGAGAAGAAGATTCCAATCTTTTGTTAAAGATCTTGGTTTGATTGTTCTCAGCAATTATTCTTTCAATAAATCTGTATGTTTCTTTTCATCTATGTGTGTGTTAGGTTTTTTTTTCGAGCAATTTACTTGTTAGGTCGTGAGTCTTTCAATGAGTACATGACATGTTAACTTGAAATTGATAGTGGTGCTTTTTAGATTAAATAATGCAAGAAGCACGTTCATAAGATTGATGGATCATTAATTGAGATAATTCAGAGAAGTTTTTGTTGTTGTCTACTTATGACATTATGTTCTATAGCAAATACTTATATGATCGTTCTGGACATTTGAAATATGTTTTAGATTATTGAAAAAAGGTGTTTGCGAATCTGAAGAATTGTAACTTTCATACACATATTCTTATATTTTTTAGGACTCTGCATATATCTTTGGACTATGTTGACTGCTCAATCTAAGGTGTATAGAAAAAGGAGTGCTTACAACTTTAGCTTTTTCCATGTGAAACCTCTTTAAGTACTTTATCAGTATACTTCTCCCAAGACAAGTGAATCAGCATTTCTTATATCTCGAATAATTATCATAGCAAGAATCTATTTCACCGGACCCAAATAATTATCATAGCAAGAATCTATTTCTTATATCTCGAATAATTATCATAGATAAATCTACTAATGCTTCTCTTTTCTTTGTACCCGACTTCTTAAAGAATTTTGAGATTGAGGTGTTATCGGTCGGGTGTTGGAGTAGGGAGCTGTTTTGATGCAAGAGAAAAAACCAATTGCATACTTTATGTAAATCTCATTAAATTTAACACTAAAATGTTCATCAAAACACATATGGTTGGGTCTAATCATAACAGTATGTCCCAATTTCGAATAAATTGTTACTCAATGAAATAATTTTTCGAAAAATTGACTCAAGAAAAACAAAAATAAATTTTGATAAAAACCAGAATAAACAAACCAAAACGAAACATGCCAGATAAAAGAAACATTCCGCTAGTCTTAAATCTCACCATCCATGCGTGACTATAAATCAAAAGAAGCCATAATCAAATAGAGACTATGACATAGGTGGATTAAAGAATGGCACATTCATGATCTTCTGTAACCTAAGATTCTGGTTGGGATAGTATTTTTTTTAATTTCGTATATTTTCTTTTTGAAGTATGCAAAACATATTTGGGTGATTAATTAGGTGTTCGACCGTAATGGCTGATTGCTTGGTTGAATAGTCTCCTAGAATCTTCTATCGTGTGTGATTAACCGAGTGTTTGACCGTGATGGTCGGTCACTAGGTAAATTTCTGGCTCCTTAAACTCTCTGCCTTAAGTGTTCGATCAAACATAAATAGTTTTTGGATGGACAATGCCAAGTTCTACCAATTGTTTGACCATCTTAATCAATAAGTTTTCCTAAAACCCTGGTTTATTAATCTTTTTTCAGAAACACACAAATAATTTTATCCAAAAACCATGTAGATCATAAAACTTTGAAAAACACTAGTGCATTGTCTCCCACTCTTCAATTGTTTTTAAAATCGTTTACCTCGACTTAGAAGTCTTTTTATAGACTTTAAATGAGGTGTCTATGGAAATTGGTTCTTTCTTAGATGTGTTTGTTCTTTTGCGCTTTTTTGTGTCCTCTTCACTAATCTTGGAAGTTTGATGTTTTCTAGTTGTGCTGTCATCAACTGCTCTGTACTCATGGCTATCGTGGAAGAAGTCTTGTAAGGTATATATCTCCCATGTTAGACCGAAAACCATATAAGGGGGTATCCTTCTCACTTTATTTTTGAACAGGGATGAAGTTTTCTTACTAATGGGCCATCAGTGGTATGTGTTCATGAACACTGAATGTCCTTCGGAATCTGAATAAAAAACATACCCTGTCAAGGATCTAATCGATCATATTGATGCATAATTCTAGTTCTTCTGGACTTCCCTATAGTGTTGAGAACATCTTGACTCGAAGCTACTTGTATAACATCTGAACATGCACAGTAAAGTTATCAATTTTATTAGAAAATCAGCTTGTATCTTCTCCATCTTTTAATTGAGCTCATTGTGCATCATATTTTGGTTGTCGAAGTACTCATTAATCATCGGCTTCATTCAGTTTGTGTGTTGATGGTTGCAGAGGCTCACTGGATTGATTCTGGTGGTATATGTGAGGAGAAAATGCAGAATGAAGCTTCTTTGTTGGAACATACGCACGGGCTCAAAGTAACTATTGAGAGGGCTTCTCATCTGACCCGGGGAGTTGGGAAAAATGTATTCCCTTAATACCACATGAGGCATGCGAATTGAATCACAGCTTCTTAATTCTCCCATTTTTTCTGTCAAGCAAGATTCCATAAATATTCAAAGAACAATTGATATTAATAAAATGTAAAGACTTAGACTAAAGATTAAATAAGAAAACTAATGGCAGTGCAAGTCCCAGTCGCAACAATGCCAATTTATTAATTTGGTATATTTTGACACGCAAAAATAATAAGCTGCAAGTGCGCAAGTATCGAGTGTAGTGTTTTAGGTTCGAACCAAAGAGGATAGGAGTTCACAATAGTTTTCTAAGTAAAGCTAGAGCTGAATCGAAAATTAGGTTTTTGGGATCGAAATCAATGTAAATGTTAGTTTCAAAGCAGCGACACAATTTAAATAATGTAAACAATAAGATTAAAACATTGGGTATTCAGAGAATTTTTGGGGACTCATGGCTAAGACTATTCAGATTTCACTTCCGATAGACAATTAAAATCATTTTTTCGTCATAGAACCAAAAATACTATTATTAGATTATCCCAGTCTCGTGGTGAAAACAACTTTAATATAGTAATATATGTTTTTTCTAACATCGTAGTTAGTACAAGGAAGTAGATCAATTAACCATTCATGTTTCAAGTTCTAGAACATTATTTGTTAAAATTCTCTTGTTTAACATATATAATTTAATTGATCCTTGAACATTGCGATGCTTAGCCGTTTCGCCATTGCTTTTACCATCATTATATACTTTTTTAAATTTTATTAATTACTATTTTCATCACATATCACTCGTTTCCCATAAATTCATTCAGTGATCTCTCCATTTTTGTTGATTGATCCCACTTATACATACTTAACTGTTGTACACTTGCATCTATTAGATAATGGGTAAAACCTGACTCACTTCAATCAGATACGTTCTCTGCAAAGTTTCTCCAAGATCCGGATTGATTTGCCTGTCCAATGACCTCATCCAATCAAACCGGACTGATCAGCGAGTTGCGCTTAACAGTCCAGGTAAAGATATCAAAACTCTGAAAATACAATTAATTAGTTTTACATAGACTTCTATATAAGGGTACTGAATTCTCCGTAAATACCGTAACATAACTAGTCCTTTGTCTAGTAGCGAAGTAATACTATGCAAATCAGACCTAGAAAAACATTCATATATTTCCATCCGAATATTAGAATGACAACTTGCTTTCGGTGATAAATATATCTAAGAGTCACGAATGTGGTTATTAATTTTCATATCAATCGGAGCAAAATTATCCATCCATTTCCTTTTCTTCTGAAACTAATCATATCTACGGTGATTAGAGATTTGAGCAGCTTGTAACAGATCAGAATAAACGGAGATATCCTTTTTTAAATATATTTGATCTGGAATAACTTGTGCTTTCTGGAAAACTGAGACTTGGAGCTTTCCATTGATATTTAGATTGTTGTGTTGTTACGCACAGTTCATCGGGAAAACGTCTGTCAAGGTGGCGGCGGCTACGGTTTATTGTGGTGAAAAACAAATTGGACAATGCTTCGCCGTAGATTTTTATGATGTTTCCCTTTTCTATATAGGCACTTTTTTATGGAGGAAATTGATGGTAATTTAAGGTCTTTTCTTATTGGATTATGGTTTTAATGGGCTTGGTAATGAGCTTAGACAATTTGGAGATTAAAAATTGTGGTTCAATTAATTGGCTAATTTTTCTTTTTGATTTTTTCATTTGATAAAATTATGTTTCATCCCACACTTTAATAACTCCAAGTAACATGTAAAATTTTATAACTAAAACACTAAAACATTGATAATCTAATAAATATATTAGTTTCTTTATTAAAACCTTAATAAAAACATAGCGGTAAAATCGTATGTATATAAGTCATTCCAAAATCCATTGGTGATGATATATATCGACTGAGTCACATAAAACCCAAGATTGGTAGACCTTCCCAATCGAGCTGTAGAGAAACATCATAAGTTTTCTATTTATAGGATGCGCTCCCGAGATCTCATCGAGATAAAATCTGGCGAAAATAAATATATTTTTTTTGATTTAATATTGAATTGGTTTGGAGTCATTTTTTTTGTTGTGGTTGAAAAGATACACTCAATCCGTACGGCGCAAAAGGGAAGCAAGTGCAAAGGAAAGTCTTGGCATATGATGTGGGGTTATTTTTAACCCCACTGGTCCTAACTGAAATTACACAACAAGCATAATTAGTATAGCCAAGGTATCACATTCATGGGGAATTATATTGTCATACTACGCAATGTAAATATTTCAGTCAAACTAGAACTAATCGAGTGTGGTCGTTGGCGGAAAAAAAACAAACAGAACCTATAAATATACAGTAGCAAGGCAATAAAAAAGTTCGGTTGTAAGCAATCAGAAAACGCATTACGTTTTCAATATATGATACATTTTTAGGTTTAATGGTCTAGAACACATACCACATATGTATAATATCTTCACTTTCGTGGCTCCAACCACTATTTGTGACAACCCCAAAGACTCAGCTTTCGGCAGTTATTGCAAAAAGAAAACATGTTGGTTAAGAAGATTGGAGTCTAGAGAGAATAAATAAATGACCATCGTCTGCCATTCTTCATTCATTTGTTCAACAATGGAGATCGCATCTCGAATTAACCCCAACTTGTGATGCCTGTTAAGATAATCCAGCATTGATGAGATGTTCTCAGACATCAAGAGTCACATCATCCCTTGCAAGTACAGAGCTTCCAGATTTCCTGCGTTAACAACATCGATTAAAAAAAATATTCACTTTGCTCAATTTTACATCGCGGTCACTTTGAAAAAGGCGAGATTTTGATCGAAGGTACTAAGGAGAACAAAAACCAGTATTGTATATGTAAGCAAAATATTAGTTGATACATAAATTCATCACGAAGCATGTGGAAATCATTTGAGCGAAAGAACAGTGGTCATCAAATCAAGCGGCAAAGATTCTATTGACCAACCATGGTGGCAGATAGTAAGGCATACTTAGAGAAATGTGATAAATATCAATATCCACAAGTCAATCGAGATAATTGTGAATCTTTACTCACTATACCCATTTTTGCAATGGTCAATTGACATAATGGGTCTGATGCATGTCGATATCGGAGAATTTAATACAAAGAGATCCTCGCTGATTATTTCTCAAAATGAATAGATGCACGAGCCCAGTAGTAGTGGTCGAGCGATTTATTTTGGTGAGATATAATTTGTGGACATGGTGTGTCTTGATCATTACGAAAAATGGACAGCCGGGAATTAAATGAGAAATGTAAAATTCTTCTCAGCAATTTTACACCCTATTACCCACAAGGAAATTGGCAAGCTGCAACGTAACACAAGAATATCTTCAATAACCTAAAGAATAGGCTAGGAGCACACAAGGGAAGATGGACAAACAAATTGCTTGGGGTCCTTTGTGCTATTAGAACAACCCCACACCAAGTAACCAAGGAGACTCCTTTTCCCCTTGTGTACGGAGTCGAACCATGGTTCTGGCAGAAAAAAATGAAATTGAATCTTCGAAGAAAGGTGTGCCTAGTACATGAGGAAACCAACAATAAGGATATAGAACTTCGTGGACGGCATAGATGTACAAAGAATGGGACCAAGTCTGATTGCAAATCCAAGGCTACCATCAAACGATCACGCGACATTACAACCCATTAGCAAAGCAGCAAAACCATGAAAAAGAGGATCAGATTGTATGAAGAGAATCCAAAAATAAAATAAAATAAAACAAAACGGAGCTAGGAAACTCAGAATCAGAGGGGAAGGATCATATGAGATAAATAAAATCTTAAGACTCATACATTAGAAGAAAAACTGTTTATAACCACAAACTAGCCACGACAACATTCATGGAAATATTTTCAAGCTATAACTAACCACAAACCAGCCACAATCTTAAAAGACATACAATTTGTGGATTTTTTTGTGATGTTTTGTGATTAACGAGCCACAAATTATATTTTGTTACTATTCGAAGAAATTAATCCACGATTAGCCACAAACAAGTTGTGGAATTCTGAAATCTACGATTAATCACAAAAATAGTTGTCGAACATTTAAGTTATTTTTTGTTATTTTAATATAGCCACGATTGTCCACAAACATGTCCGTGGCTATAGAAAATTAAAAAATTTGTACCAAAAATTTTAATTCGAGGCTTAATTTTCATTGAGCAATTAGAGCATCCTCAACGGTAAGAGACTTTCAGGGTCTTTCAAATAAAAAAATATTAATATGTTAAGATAATTTAATTTTATAATTAAATATTTGTTTTAAAATCAGAACCAACAACTCTCACAAAGACATCTGGCAAATGAGTTTATAGTGGGTTTCTCAAAGTCTCTCATATGAGAGACCATCTCTCACCTCTCTCTTTCTTTTTTATTATTTTTCTTATTTTTATTAGTGAGAGACTCTATAAGAGACTCCCAATGGAGATGCTCTTAGTTTCGCGGTTTGGTTTTTTCAATACCAAAAGTTTATTTGCGGTTTAATTTCAAAACCACAAATTATTTTAATATAGCTACGATTGTCTACAAACGTGTTTATGGCTAGAACAAATAAAAATTCCGTACCGAAAATTTAATTCGCGGCTTAATTTTCATTGGGCAATTAGGTTCGCCGTTTGGTTTTTCCAATACCAAAAGTTAATTCAGGGTTTAATTTCTAAACCACAAAATTATTTTAGTATAGTCACAACTATCCACAAGCGTGTCCGTGGCTATTCATAATTAAAATTCTACTCTAGTTCACGATTCTTTTTCCTCTGTTTCTGCCTCCAACAGAAAACTCTATGCGCTTCTTCTTCCTCTCTTTCGCGATTCTTCTTCTCTGTTGATTCACCACCTCGAGTCTTCTTCCTCTCTTTCGCGATTATTCTTCTCTATTGATTCACCCTCCTCGAGTCTTCTTCCTCTCTTTCCCTTCGTCTTCTTCTTCCTCTCTTTCCTTTCTTCTTCTTCTCTGTTGATTTGCTCTTGTTGCTTCTTCTTCCTGTCTTTCGAGGCTCTTCTCTTTCGCGGTAAGTTTGATTTACCATCCACGGTTCTTCTTCTTTTGTTTGTTTATGTTGCCTCTGTATATGCTAATCTCTGTTGTTTCCACTTTGCAAATGAATCTCCGACGATCTTCTTCAATAGGGCGTGGTTAGTAACTATATGTAGCCAAATTATATATCTCATAATTTCACAGTTAGACACAAATATTTTCGTGGAAAAAATTGCTACGACCATAATCGTGGCCGTTCACAGCTATTAAAAGCTGTTACGGGTTTGTAAATTGTCCCGCGCAAGGTCTTGTCTAATCGGTCAGCTTTGTGGAAAATATCTTCATATTTCCATGCCTTGAATTGTGGCTATTCGAAGCTAGGTAAAAAATTTTCATGTCGGTTAAAGCTTCTTTCAATCACGTTAGTTCGCAGAGAATATATTTGACATATCCAAGGCTTGAATTGTGGCTATCCCCAGGAATATATAACTATTTTGTCTGGCATGCTTCTGTCTCATCCAATCACTTATGTATTCAGAGAATATATTCGACCTAGCTACAACACATATCGTGGCTATCCGTAGCTATCTACCATATTTCATATCAACCAAGTCACCGATCTTGTTATCTGTTTTAAAGAATATTCTCATAGCTACGGTAATAGTCGTGACTATCCGTAGATCGATAGGTTTATAAATTTCAACCGAACGCAGCATTATTGAAGTAGACAAATAAATGAAAGATAAAATGACAGATATTTTCCGATCGAGAGAATGGATGTATAAACGGTTAAAATGTTATGTTCATAGTGTGTCTGAGAAGTTTATGGAGGGATTACACACTTTTATTTCTTTTGCTTGTTATCAAGCTTCTTATTTAGAGCCTAGAATTTTGTTATGTTCATGTAAGAAATGCAAGCATTAGAAGCATCACGATGTCGATACAGTGACGCACCATCTTATGTTGAAAGGATTGATGGAAAATTATTATGTGTGGACGCATCACGGAGAAAATTGTCAATACAGCGGTGAATCATCGATAAGTGATAACGTAGTGGGGGCATCAAACAAGAAGTGATTATTCTAATATTAAAATTCAAGCGATCAATCAAATGATCCCAATGAAGATTTCAACATGTCAGCCGAACATGTCGGTTTTGCTGAGAAATTTCAAGAACCAATTTACGAGGAAAACTATGATACCGTTTTTCAAGCATTAGAAGCAAAACAACCTCTCTACGAAGGATGTCCATGAAAAGAGAACTTTTCTTCTTCTCTATATTAGTCCCAAGGCCAAAACATCCAAAAAAGCTTGGATATTTATCTGCAACCGTTGATTGAAGAGTTGCAAAATTTATGGAGTCATGGTGTGGAGGCATACGATGTCTCACGGAAAACAAAATTTACAATGCAAGCGGTCTTGATGTGGACGATTATCTGGGTGGATGACATATTGCAGGTTGGCTTGTCCGTATTGTATGGATGAGTCAAAATAGTTTTGGTTGCCAAATCGAAGAAAGCGTATTTGGTTTGGTTGTCATAGAAGGTTTTTGCCTACAGGACATCCTTATAGGCGGAATATTAAAGCATTCTTAAAGGGAACAACTGTTTATGACGATCGTCCGACATTGTTAAACGGGGAGGAAATTTTACACGAAAGGATAAACAATATGCATGGGCTGTATAAGACGGTTGATTGTGGAGGCAAATGACATGACAATCCCGCTCGAACAATTGAAGGGTATGGTGTTGACCATAATTGGGTGAAGAAGAGTATCTTTTGGAAATTTTCGTACTGGGAGCAGCTACTTCTACGACACAACCTTCGATTCTCCCATTCTCTTCTTCGATTCTTCAATTCTTTCTCTCGACTCTCTGTACCTAAACCCTTCGAGTCTCTCTTTCGACTCTCTGTACCTTAAACCCTTCGATTCTCTCCTTCGAGTATCCTGATCCACGGTTAGTTTCGGTTCCCTCCCATCTGTTTCATTTTTGTTATTTTTTTTGTTTTCTTACTCAAATATCTCCTTTACTTCCGAGCCTGAGATCTCAAGTAGCATACGTTGCAACTTAATGGAGGTTTATGGTGAGTTCTTTTCGATTCAGTATCTCGATGCTGATCCAAATGAGTCCGCAGCTGCTGGACTACTTAGGAATGTCGAAGTTGATGTGAGAATGACCAAGATGGAGGATGACATAACTGCGATGAACGGGGCATGAAAACGCTCTTGCGGATGAATGGAGTAGATCCAGTCACCCAGGAACCTGTTCTACGTGAGAGTGCTACATCGGCTCCAAGTCCGCATTCCGAGTCAAGCCAGAATCGTTCTGCCTAGAGATCGCCCACCAACCAGCGTAACACTTCTCCTATTAGTCTTCCTACTTTGTCTTAGTTGTAGGTTTTGGTGTAAAGTTTTAACATAACGGATATTTGTGTGTTGTAACAACACTTAGTTATGTCCTTTGTAATTGCATGACATTAATGACTTTTTCAATTTATAAATCTGATGTTCCTTTTGAGTATAAATTTGGTTTTGGTATAAGAATTTGGTTTTTGTACTCAAATTTGTGGTGTGGATCATTGTGGCTATAAAAACTACAAAACAGTCAACCATTGACCAAAAAGCCACATACATCATTGTGGCTAGGAAAGCCACATCAAGCATTACCACAAATTTGTTTTAGTGGGTGATTGTGGAAATATCTACGGATAAATTTGTGGTATGTTGTGGTTTAATAGCCACGAAGAATGTCCTATCTACTCGTGGAACACGAAGCTACAACTGTTATCGTGGATGATTGTGGCAATATCCACGGTTCAAAGTGTGGTAAGTTGTTACTAAATAGCCACGACACAGTTTCGAACTATTCATGGAACAAGTAGCCACAATTGTTATCGTGGTTGATCGTGGACATATCCACGGTTCAAGGTGTGGTTAGTGGTGGCTAAATAGCCATAATTCAGTTTTTAACCATTCATGGAACAAGAAGCCACGATTGTTATCATGGACATATCGACGGTCCAAGTTGTGGTTAGTTGTGGCTACATAGCCACGACTCTGTTTCTAACTATTCGTGGAACAAGAAGCCACGACTGTTATCGTGGGTGATCGTGGACATATCCACGGTCCACGTTGTGGTTAGTTATGGCTACTAAGCCACGAAACGTTTTCAAACTATTCGTAGAAAAGAGGCCACCAAAAGTTGTGGTGGCTAAGTCGCGGAACCGTATCCACGGATATCCACGATTAGCTGATATCCACAAGCTTAACGCTACAAAAAATTTTGTGGCTATATGTGGCAATTGGTAAAATAGCCACGGAAATTTAGGCATAGCAACAACAAAATCCGTGGCTATTAACAGTTTTTCTAGTAGTGAACTGGTTTAGGTGAATGAAATGGTTTAGAACTAGGTGACATTAGTTTCGCCATTTGGTTTTTCCAATACCAAAAGTTAATTAGGGGTTTAAATTCAAAACCACAATTTCATTGTTGGTAGAGCTTTCCATCGTCTCAACCCATTTTATATTCAACATCATTTAAGATGTATTGGGTTTCCAAAAGACACAAGGAAATGACCTATGAAACATATTCTCCATACATCGAAAACTTTAACTTTCTAGATGAAATTTTGTGGCATCTCATTCTGTTGGCTGATGTTCCTTTTCTTTTTACAGCATCATAACTAGGATTAAAGTATAACCATCTCTAAACATAATAGGCCACCAAAAACCGGTTTTTATGACTTTTGTGACAATTTCGAATGTGGCAAATCGTCCAACAGATTTAGCACCATGACAGGCAAACAAAATGCCTGAAACTTTTTCCTCTATAACACACTTTTGAATATCCCTAATGAGAAATGCTTACAAAGGTATGGTTATGACAAAAGTATCTCCTAGTCTCATAATGTTTTTTTTCTATTATGTGAATTGTGCTGGTTCATAATTTATAGTTTTGTAGTTTGTGATGTGTTTGTAACAGGGTGAGTCTAACGATGGTTTATGCCTAGTTATTGGCGGGAAGTGAACTTTTTAAAGCCTTTTAAATAAATAAAATCTAAACTTCCATATTTCTCAATGTATATAGCAAAAAAATAGATCTAAGCTTTATAAAAATTTCAACTCTAAACTCGATGACATAACACAAGAAAATCATTGACAGATGACACATTACAATATTCATTTTCACAGAGAAAATATAACCCGATCAAAACTCAAAAAACACATGATGTCAATTTTCAATAACCTTAATGGCACATACCATAAAATATGAAGACAAAAAATAACTTTTTATCAAATATTGATTGAAAAGATAAAAGGTAAACAATATGACATTTGTCAATTATTACGAAAAACTGAAATTATTTCATAAATGTTTTGAAGGAAAAAAACAAACAAGAACGGATCTTTTGATATATCTTATTCTTCTTTTTAGTCTTATTGAGATGATGAAGCTTTTCTCTCCATAAGTTGAAGATTTATACTCTCCCGGAGAGCTTTGAGACTTTCTTTGAAAGCGATTGTCTCTTCCGCATCCAAATCTTTGATCTCCTTCCTTCCGTTATTTTGAAGGAACTCTTGTAGTCTCTTTTTCAAAACCTAAAATTTATGAAAAATTAATATTTTGAAGATATAAATATTAAATAGAGAAAAATACAATGAATAATGGGTTTACTCTCCAACTATTTTTCTTTCATTATATGACAATGAATATGGTGATATATATGTGTTAGCTGCGATTAATAATTTTAAAGTTTTAAATAATATTTTAAACATTAAGATGATATAATCAAAATTAAAAACAAGAAAATGTACCCTTCCACGTTCTTTCTCACGTTCCAACTCTTTTGTAAGATGATTTAGTGTTGATTGACACTTGAGAATCCTAGCTTGCTTCAATGAGGACGAAGATGTTTCTCTCCTCCGAGTAACGTTCTGAAAATCTTCAGCCGGAGAGTTGAAACATGGACTTTGAAACATCACGACTTCCACTTCGACATTATCAGCTAGGTATTTGGAGAAATTGTTCTCTCTTGGTATGCTACTTTCAATAAATTTATCATCACTCTTTCTACCACCCATTTTTTTTTTAGATATCTTTTTAATTGTTGTTGTTCTAACTTTTTTTACCAGTATATACCATTTTATAGATAGACTGGGTCAACTAAGTTAAAAGCATGAACTTAAAGTTTTATTATGTTGATATATTGTTCCAACTAAATATTTGACCTTTATCATTTCTACGTAGTTTACTAATATTATAAATTTGGCAATTTTATCAAATATTTTGGTCAATCTATGTTATGGCAGAATATTTATGAAGTATTTTTATTCAACGCATATTTTTTTATAACTAATAACTTGTGACGATTTAACATTTAAAACTATCCAAAATAAGACAATTATTTTTAACATTTTATTCTGTATATATCAAATATTTATCTTTAGATAAAAACAAGGAGCGTCAAATGCGCACATTAACCATGTCATGTCAATACATTATTTCAAAAACTAATTTTAGAAAGTTAAAAAGAGAATCTTGAATATTGAATTTTCTATATAGATTCATTAAAAGACTGCTGTTGTTTGCTTCCTTTCAGTTTTTTCATTCAAAAAGATATTTCAATCATAAACCTTAAATGTAATTACTAAAACATATAACATTTGTATGAGTTTTCGGAATATAATTACTAAAACATATGACATTACCAAAACCTTGGAATATTTTTATTTTTTCTTGCCAACAATTTATCATGCACATTTGAACTTGAGTGGCGTTAAACCACTACGCTACATATCTTAGTCAGTGAATTTACATTTCATTTACTTATGACTATTAAGCCAAACCTTTCAAACTTACTAAAAAAATCTTCTTTCAACCTTACCCTTATTTGTTTTTTTTTGTAATGTACACCTCTTCATTTCTTTTCTCAACCTGTCCAGGAATCTATGATCCAATATTAACAAGGTTCGGAATCCTTGCAACTTGATTTGCATGAGATTGGATTGATACTTCATGTAGAAGTAGTTGGGAAAGATGGACTTGCACTCTTCCCATGTAGTAATTGATTCTGGAATCAAAGAATTCAGCCACCAGTGAGCCTTCTCACATAGAGAAAATGGAAGCAACTTGCACTTCAAGTAGTCCTAGGATCATGTAATGTTGCAAGTTTCTTCGAATAGCTTGATATGGTCCATCTCATGTTTAGTAGTCAAATCATGAAGCAGTTCATGCTTCACTAAGACAATTTGGTAGTCATACCTATGTTTGTGAGGGAGACAAATAACATTTCGATATAGGAAATATGATGTGATGTAATATCCACTACCATATTTTACCCAAAAAAAAGATAGTCTAAGTGCAAATGTATTATATATAGTGTGTTCTACTATCTAAATTTATTTATGTGGAATGTGATGGTAGATATGTGTTTTAACCGTCAGTGGACGCTGTTCTTTTATAGGTCTATCCAATAGTGGGACACGGTGCTTGTGTGGTCCATTTATTAAGAAATGTTACAGCTAGATTCAGGGAGAAGAGGCTGCCGTCTCAAATGGCTTTGGCTGCAATGAAATTTACAATTAGTGAATTCTACAAAGAATTTACAGAGCTAGGATCTCTTGACAAAGAATGTGGAGAATATCTGAAACATTTGGGGTATCCATATTATTTCTGTTCTCACTTAATTGGGATCTGATACAATGTTATTCGAGTCTCTAAACAATATCCAATTATCTGAATGATTAATCGTTGAGAACTAGCCTTATGGGATGGTTTGCAAGGTGCATGCAAATAACAACTGAAAGAACAGTCACTCCAAAAGTTCGGGACAATATGGAAGCAAATTCCTTTGTTTTCAACCTCAATAACTGTTCATCCCGCAAATCCGGAAGAGTTCCAGATCCAAATCAAAAAGAGAGAAATAGTCCTTGGGGATCTCTATATAGAAAGACGTCCAACTGCCACAAGTTTCAGATATGTTGATTCCTTGCCGTCATGCATTGGCAGCAGCTTCTTAATGAGTTTTCAGTTGAAAAGCTTGTTGGAAACTTGTACTACAAGATTGATTGGCGTGCAGCATAAGAGGATAGTATTAATCATGTACGAATATCTGATATAACATCGGTTGTAGAAGAAATGATTGAACTGAAACCATCGCTTACCCAATGTCCACCTAGTAGTCCCAAGAAAATTAGGACGTTATCAAGCTAAATCTATATTAATCGATATAGCTTAAAAACAATTTCGATATATTTCACTATATTAATCAATATAGTTCACTATACTAATCGATATAGTACATTATTCTCATCGATATAGTACATATTATGATTGATATAATTCACTATAAATCAAAAACTTCCCTAATAACTACTGATGAGTGTTTGCTATCGATTTTGGTGTTTTAAATGTGGCAACTCTATTCATCATCGCTCGAAGAAAGGAGCATGTATGTGCACAAGGGCCTTTGCTGAGGACACAACAAGCCATTGTGTAATATGCGTCTTAGGGACCTGATTTCCTCGCTTAGCTTTCACCGGTGGGCGTGGGTGTCTCAACGGTCCGACACTCCCTACTAATCATCAAGCTAAGTGTCTTAACGACTAGACGCTTCAACTTACTTTTCAATCCTGCAAATAGATACTTATTATTAAACACCCTCTAGTGCGAGACTTTAGACAACTAAAGATCATTTTCTCTTAAAACATTTTCCAGCTCTTTTTGAACGTTTCCGGAAACATTTAGTTTTAAAACAGTTTTGAAAACATTTTGTTTCTCTAGGACCAGCCTTCCGGTCAGAACCAGTGTGGCTAACCTAGTCTCTCATACCATATTGTAACACCCATTTCCCGTCACTTTTATCCCCTAGGTCCCGCATTCTAACTTGCACTACAAGTAACACACCTGCACACACTAAAGAGGGAAAAAAGAGGAGTGAGTAATGAATTATTCAATGAGGTGATCATATATGTCACATGATTCACCTCATACAACAATAATACAAATAAGCAAACCAATATACTAAGTCTAACAACACTCATACATTACACAACATATCTTCTAACAAAATGTAATCATATAATTAACCACATTACTTCATATATATATAACCACATTATTTCATATATATATGTATATATAACCACATTACTTTATATATATATATATATATATATATCACTTATCACAATCATATTCAAATTCAAATTTCACATTCACAACTTCAAACACTTATCACATGACATTAGAGCTTGTCGTCATCTCGAAAGGTCGTACGCCATATTTGGCTCGTCAACCAGTTTACGGGCTTTTACGGGATCGATGTGTCCTCGTCCTCAGTCCGACATCACACACAACACATAACCATTAACCAACATCACATCTGAGCATAACTTAAATATTTTTCATTCTAATAATACTATTCCACTAATCACGACTAATCATAGCATTCAACACATCAATCACTATTTCATAAACTCAATATAGAAGCTTACAAAATCATATTATTGCATAACATGAATCCACATATCACAGATCCTCAACTTAGCCACTAGACAATGAAGACTAGAAACACTTCTCTTCTCTCGCTCTTGGACAGAATCAGTGTCACACCTTTAATATCGTGTTTACTCATGTTCCTAGTTCTCAAAAAGGTTATTTTTCAACAGAGAAATGGATCCAAGTATCTTTAACAAGTCTGCAAAGTTTGACAACAAACGGACCAATTTTTTCTCAACCAAAAGACAAAACTCATCATGCTGGTTACAGATACACGCTAAGAGAACAATATGTGTAAAACATTATAACTTCCAGACCACAATATCTAACACCGAGATATTTGACAGAAAACTACTCTATAGGTTATGAATTGTCTCACCAAAATTCAGCTCGAAATGATCATTGTATTGCTCTGCGACTTCTCCTCTGTCTGGTCTCAGACTTGCACTACACAAATTAGGTCCGAAAACACAGTCATAACGTTCATATCAAAACCCCAAATGAAAATCGTCTTTTTCAATAGTATAGTCAAGGATGCTCTTACCAAGTTTCAGATGGATCACAATAGATTTGCTCATTCGTTTACTTTCTCTTCTACAGTTGGATAGATTCACGCTGGTTAGAAATTCAGACAGATAGATTGAATCAGACGAGAAAAACAGGGGTTTTCCATCCATATATTGATCATCATGTGATTCTTAAAGTTTTGACGGAAAATTGTCTGACAAAGTGGCAGTGGCTAGAGTTTTCCAATTGAATGGCAAAATAAGCAGGGTTTTACCACGCGTCTGAACTTTGCCTATGACTCTCAGCAGCTAACTCTCTTATATAGAGTTAGGAAGTCTCGGATAAAGATTAAAAATGGGCTTACGGGCTTTTGGGCCTCATTTTCTTTAATTAATGTAGGCGTGAGAGTGAGAGACTGCATCAGATGCGTGTAGCAAATCAACCGATGATGCATACAAACTTCATAGCCCATATTAGCTCATGTAAGGTGAGAGACTGCATCTGATGTTTCTTTGCTCTCCCATCCAGCCACATCCCTGTATTTAATACACCATACTTAACCTTAAAAAGTTTCTCCTTCCTTCCACGACCCATCTGTATAGCACCAAAAGCCGTTGTACCCCATCTAGTGTTGCATATCCAGTCGCGTAGGGCCGATACCATTTCCGCTAGTTTTAACACTTTCGGAGGGTTTCAGTCAACATTATTGAAGAATTTATCATTTTTGCTCTTCCAAATATATCATAGAGTTCATGGGTAGCGGGAGTGTTATGTTTCTGAGGGTAACCTCCAAAACAGATAATCCATGTTCGAATAAATTGATGATATAAGGAACACCACATAATTGGATGGGATCGATGATAATGCCCATGTTTACACCGCAGGCGGACATTCAAATAACACATATTTAGAAAACCAGCAACCATAACTTCTTTTAAAAACCAACAAGTATATTATATTTCAAACAATGTCATATGTAAAAAGTTAGTTTTGCATAGAAACTATATCATATACTCACTCTTTCGAAATAGTAAAAAATACAGAAACTTTAAGTTTCAAATTTATGAACTTGGTTATTATAAATACTAATTAGATCATACTTTTTCTAATTTGTTTCCATATGTAACATAGAAGCAATACAAAAGAAGGACAAACGGAAATGAACACAACTAATGTAGTAATTCTATTTTAAAGCTATATAGTACTTTTACACTAGAAAAACTATATAGTACAATAAAAAGGTAATGGGTCTAAATGGATATCTATTTCTAAAAAAATGCTCAATAAAAACCCGCTAAAAAAACTCATTTTCAAATCTCTAGGTTCCTCTTTCAGAATTACAAAATTCAACCGCAATTGAAGGAGTTTAGATTGGTCTAAGTTATATACTAGAGAGTAGGGAAAGTGTTATGTACTATACCATGTTTGTGTTCATTTGTGAATTTCAATAAAAAATTGTTGAACATTTGTACTATTTCTTATTACTCACTTTATCCCATTCCATTTCGTTTGTTCTGTATTGAAAAATCCTAGCAGAGCAAACATTTTTTTTCTCAAATATTGGTGTTGTCTATATAAAATTTGCTAGTTATTTATTTTCTATTACATAATATCAATGCAAAGTATAATGGAACACTTTAAAACCATGTCCGGGATTGCATTTTACGTGAGTCGAACAGTTCGCTTAGACCTAGCGAGTTAACAAAAATTCAGAGATAAATAAGATAGTATTAGGGGATTAGTTTTGGTTGTTATTTTATTTAATTTAATATTTAAATCAAATATATATAATGTAAAATGCTTTATCACATGAGAAATTTAAAAAATTATCTATACTATTATTGAACTTTCTATTGATACTATTTTTTTTTAAAATCCAGAATTAAAATATTCTAAAATAAATCATGAAGCAAAATATGTTATATGTATAACATACAATTACAAATATTCAAACTCATAGACCAATGTTATTTAACAATTATTAAAAAGGTTTATTCTATTGGCCAAAATTGAAACAATCAGATCATAATAGAAAGAGACAAGTCAAAATATTAAACATCTCACATCAGGCTATGGTAAAATGATCAAACGCAAACGGCTACTAGAAATATACTACCAATTTTTTTTCCAAGAGGTAAATAAGTAAGTTCCCAAGCATTGTTGTTCTGAGAAGCCATTTCGTTTGTCCCGTTTTGAAATCCTAGCAGAGCAAACCTTTTTTCTCTAATATCGTTATTGTTTATATAAAATATGCTAGTTTTTTTATTTTTATTATATAATATTAATACAAAATAGAATAGAACACTTACAAACTATATTCAGGAATACAGTGGGGATAAGTCGGGTGCTACACTTAAATGTAACGAATTAAAAAAAATCAGAGAAATATCAGAAAGTATTCGGAGAATATATTTATTTAATTTTATTTTATTTAATATTTGAAATTAAATAAATATAATGTGAAATAAATTATTATTTGATAAATTTAAAAATTTCTCTATATAATACTAAAATTTACGTTGATATTAATTTAAACAAAAATCCATAGTTAAAATATTGCAAAATAAATCATGAAGCAAAATATTCAAACTCATGGAGCAAATATTCAAACTCATAGACCAAAGTGTTTTAACAGTTATAACATATTTGCATATGTAGTTCTGTCAGACACTCACAAATACCCATCTCAAATTATTTTAAAGGTTTATTCTATTTGGACAAAATTGAACCAATCAGATCAAAATATTAAACATCTCACATCTCGCATTGAGATATGGTAAAAATGATCAACGTAAATGGCTACTATAAAAATATTGCATGCTCTACGTGTTAAACAAATGGGCTTCAATTAAGCCAGAGTCGATTCTTTTGTTTAGGCTTAAATCTAACTGAATTATAAAATAATCGATAATTAATCCAATTAAGAGTCTGTAACTATATTCTTAAATATAAAGTGAAACTTGGATATCAACCAAACTATCCCTTTAATATACCCCCACATTCTTATTCTGCGTTTTTGGTTTATGAGACATTCTTTAAAATAATTCTAAATTATCTAGGTTAGATCGTTTGTCTATACAATCCATTCTTTATGTTTTGATCCGATTAGCTACTTCAACATTTTTTAACTGGATCGAACCACCAAACCCAGTCACAATATTTAACACATTTAAATCTACTACCATTATAACACAAAAAAATTTACTTCTTTATTTTTGACTTAAAATTATTACAATTTTTTGGCTGGCTAAACAATATTATTGATATCAAAGAAAGTTTACAAAGTTGTTACAGAACATTCCGAAACAAATGATTACATAAGCAGAAATATTTGTCATTCTCTAAAGACGATATATACTAAAAAATGATACTGACGATGCTTTTTTAAATTCTTACTCGCTAATCAGTTATTAAAATCCGTTATTTTAGTAATCAACATTTTATGTGAAAGTTGTGTGTGGCTAACTTCTCTTTATAGCAACCCCAAATTGCGCATCCAATTGCTAAACCCAATTCTTTCGATATTCACTTTGAATCTTCTACAATTTGATACCAATCATTCATTATCTAAATTACAGAAAACTAACTTTGATTTTCTCATGGATTAATCACAATTAAAGAAAACAAAAGTATCATGCTAATCACTGTAACCCAGAAAGTTGCCTTTGGTTTCCTCCTTTCATCCTTATGTTTGATCACGATTGCTATCTTCGACTTACAAATACAAATTTTGATACAATCACCTTCGAAAGCGGAAGCAATCCAAACCAGAGAAGGTATGTGTTTTATACACATGTCTCTATGTAGAACAATAGCAAGAGGTTTTCGAGTCTTGTCTTTTTCTTCCACATCTAAACCAGAATACATAAATAATGATATATGTCTTCGATCTTTTTGTAGATCTGGTCTCTTCCGTGATGATTGATCTATAATGCTAGTTTTAAGAAATTGATATTATCGTTGATAGAACTCATATAAACTCCCAGGATCAAGTGCCAAATTATAGCATTAACCTAATAAAGATCTCCTCAGATTTCATTGTTTGAAAGACAAAAGTCATTCAAACTCCAAAATTTAGAGCAGAGATCAAACTCACAAACTTGTGGATTGAAGTTTCAAGAGACAAGAAAAAAACATGGGTACTTTCAAAGCCAAGAATCCATCGTGCGCAAAACTAGGCATGACGAAAATTTAATTGTAACCATATTTTAGATCGTAATAGTATTTCTTTTAAACCGTAATCATATATAGCGGTTCAAAACCTTAGAACGTTAATTATAAAAATATATTAGTTACAGTTAAACAGAATTATCAGCCATAACTTTTAATCAAACATAACCGCATCACAACCATTGGTTAACCATAACTGTTTTAAAAATAAAATTAAATATTATAATAGTTGGTTATGTATATTTAAGATGATATAGATAAATTATGTATAATCAATCTACCAAGTTAAATCTAAAAATGTTTTTTTAAACAAAACAAAAAATATATGAAAACTAAAACGTGAATGTACATGTACTGCTATTGATATTTTTTAAAAGTATAACTAATTTTTAAACACAACATTTTAATTAAAATAAATAAGATTTGAAAACAAAAAGAAAAAAAAATATAGGCCTAAATCAAACTATCAGTCAAACTATTGGCCTAAAGGGGTGTCATTTTATCTAATATAAAATTATCAGTTTTTAAAATTAATTTATTATTAAACTTAAGATTTAATATTGAACTTTGTATTTTAGCAGGGTACTCATTTGAAACGTAATTTAAAACGTTAATTTTTTTAAAAAATATATAAAATAAAAATAAAAACCTTTAAAATTTAAAGATATGGATGTAATGTGATAAAACAATAAAAATAAAAGAAAAATAAAGACATAAAACTACATAAAAAGTCCAAAATTTATTTGATAGCGTCCCAAATATTATTTTTCTGTTTCTCCCCTTTTTTGTTCTGTTTCTTCTTTTGATTAAATTCAATATTTTAGTATTAATCACCATCATTAAATTTTTATCTTTTTGTGAAGTACCTCTCTCAAATCTAACTTTTTTTTTGTTGAACATTCTCAGTCCGATATTCTGAAGTTGTGTGAGAATTAAATGGTTCAAAAAAACACTTGAGACTCATGATGATGAATTGTTGCAAACTCATACATGCTGTCTCTCTAATATCTTCCAACTCTGTATGTACGTGCATCAATACTATCACCTAACCCAATATCATTTTTTTCAATAGCAACGTCTTCCCCAAATATTATTTTCAACTCATCCAAAGATTCAAATATATTATTGGATGTGCCTAGAAAAATAATATAACATATTAATAATGTAAAATGTAGCGCTCGTGTGTTCTCTTATCATGTCTTTGTTTATAAATTATCATAAACCCGAAAATACATCAGGATACATACGATTCAACTGTCGGAAATAATTAAGATCTTCTTTCAGAGTTTTTTTTATATCATCATGTCTCTCTCTCTCGTAATTTGTTGTATTATTGGGCGCCGAATATGATTTTCATATATAGCATTAGTGACCACAAGCATTAATAGCATAATATCTACATTTGAATAATTTTCCTCATTAAAATTTTGTTCCATTATTCAATAATCTACATTAAAATATTGCCTTAAGATCACCACCAATACAAAATATTTGATAGCAATCAAAATAAGAAATATTAGAGTCGAATATGTGCGTAATGAAAAAAACAGCTTATATAATAATTAGAATGCTTTTATTACGATGAAAAGAATAGAAAGTGACGTTAGCCTCTTGTGAGAAATAGTGAAATCCTGGGGTTGGTCAATTTTAAAAGATCTGGTCAAAGAAAAATTGTTTGGTCAAAGAAAGATAAAATACGTTATTCCCTTTCAAAAAAATTGGGTTTGGTTTGTTATTTTTTTGGGCACAAATTAGGATGAATATTGTTGATTTTATTATTAATAAAAAATGATTATAAAAAATATGGCGGTAAAATGTGAGTTTTTGATTACTATAATTCATACATAAAAGTAGATTTAAGTTCATTTAAATGCTTTCAAATCAATGGAATTGTAAAAACAATTTAAACACAAATAACACAAGACTATAATTATCGTATTCAAATTTTTAATTGAAAAATGAATTTCAAACTCTTTTATTGCAGAGACTGTAAATACAATAACCAATAATACTAGATTTTAAAATCTTTTAATAGAGATAGATTTAAATACAATAATCAATAACTTTAGTAAAAAATTTACAACCAATCATTGAATAACAATGGATTGTAAAACCTATAGAATTAACTTTAAATCTAGTATTGAATAACATCACATAAATCCCTAACTAACTTAGTGAGAAAACTTTATATTCCATGCAGTTTAGTTAAATTCCAAATTTTAATTAAATTGAAGATAAGTTATAGCCATTAAGTATAGATTAAGTAGCCGTTTATTTTGAAAATTGGTTTTGAAAATTTGAAATATTTTTATAGTTTTATCTCCAATCTTTTAGTAACTAAGTCTTCTTATTTCAGAACAAACATTATTACCATTCATCCTTATCATATAAATTCTTGTTTTTTGGTTAATAATGTTTTCTAGTTCATTTTTTTTTCAAACATTAGCATCGAAAGGGAAGATGCTCATATATCAACCATCAATATTCAAAAAAATGCAATTCTAGAAGAAGTCAGGAGAAACATGAAAAGACAATGTGTGAATGCTTCTAATATCTTTAAGGTACATTTTCGAAAAGAAAAAATTAATGGAGAAATGAAAGCATGTTGTAATTTTTGCAGTAAAAACTTCTTTTGGAAATCAGGTTCATGATATAGTTCATATAAGTATCATTTGCAAAAGATTCATCCTGAAAATTTTGGTGGAGAAACAAACCAAACTCATAATGCTACTTCCTCTACTTCGCCTTTTCATTCTTCGGAAAGAAAGTCGAGAAGAATTAGCAAAATATGTTGCAGTTGATCATCTTTCATTTAGTTTTGGTGAAGATTTTTTGTTTTAATAATTATTTCAAAACACTTTAAACCCGCAAGCTTCTTGAAATGATTTATTAGCTTCTCAAAATAATATTATTTCACCAATTAAAAAATGCTTAAAATTATTTGTCTTTCCTTGAAAAGTTTTTTTGAGATGTTTCTACTCGTTGGAATTCAACTTTATGAGCTACTCATTGGGTTGATTGTACTGCACTCTTAAAATTATTAAAATGTGTTAATAATATAACATATTTATTATTCGGTGTTTATCATTCTACTAAGCATTTACTTTTATATGAATGTGTTAATATTTCTAACATGATGCATGAACATGAAAATAATTTTGTCTTGTCATCATATATTTAAAGTATGAGAGAAAAATGGCTAAAATATTATCGAGAAATTCCACCTTATAATTTGTCTGCATCTACTTTTGATCCTCGGACTAGATTGGGGGCGGTTTATATAATTATCTCTCCACATATTATAGTTTATTATTGAGAGCACTATTATTGAAGCATTATTTCAAGTTCAAAAAACGTAAAAAAATCTATATGATGAATTTTATAAAAAAATATAAGTATATGTGACCACAAGTAGATGCATTATCTCTACAAAATAATATGTCATCAATGTCATTGAGTCTTCCAGAGAGAATGCAGCGGCAAAAAAAAACAACGCATCACAAGGTAATAATCATGAGTTTAAAAATTTTTTAATTACTAATTTTGAGTTTAGTGATGAAGATGCATCTTATAACTTCCAAGTCATTCAGTGGTGGAAGTTTCATCAATCTGTTTATCCGATTCTAGCTATGATTGCAAAGGACGTGCTTTCTTCACCGTTTTACCGAACATAGAAGGTCAAATTCTGGACGAAACTTCATAAAAAATAAGTCCATATTTTCTCGAAGCCCAATCGTGTATTGACGTTGGACTAGAGCCAAATACAGAAAACAAAGATACATTTGAGACAATGAAGAAGAGTTAGAAGATATTGATACTGATGTATCTAGAATAAGATAAAATGTCATATTGAAATTCACACAAATCAATAAATTATTTAATTTATATATATTACCTTTTTAAAATAAAATATGTTTAATATTTAATTCATGTCATCTGTTTCGCTTTCTAATCCTATAGTCATATATGTGACATGTTTATTATGTTTTCACACACATATATATATATATATATAACTGTTAATGAGTTACAAATATATTATAAAGTGTCAACTACAAACCAAAAACATAGAGATAAATATGAAGTTACCATACAGATTATTGGAACTAAATTTTGTATAGGAGTCAAATAAAAAAGTTTCAATTTTTTTGACATATTTCTATAATAAAAAATATATAGTTAATTATAACTATCATTATTAATCTTTTATTATTATTATTTTATCAAAGTATATAATTATTTAATTAAAAATAGTGTTATTAACTGTTTTATTATTATTAAGTAATCGTAAATGTATTTAATATGATCATATTAACTAGACCTTATTTAACTTTAACCTTTTAATCATAACCGTTTTTTGTTATGGTCGAATCAATTACAGACCCACAATTGTAAAACCCATAATACACTTTTGGATGAATCGTATTCGACCTTCTTCTATTGATGATGATTTTGGGTTGAAAATTTATAATAGGAAGAGAAGAAGAAAAATGAGAAAAACAATAGAGAAATATTATGGACTACTGAAAACAACAAAAAAATCTCTATAGATCTAACGATTGTCCAGAAAATCTTCTCAAAAAAGAAGAGGCGTCTTTTGCGTTCAATCTAACTATGTTACAAAAATTTCAACACACTATTGAACACAAAAATAAAAATTTCAACGGTTGATGATGACATTGTATGGCCGTTTGAGAAATCGGGGGACTAGATCTGTACGCTCAGGGTACAAGTTTGCAATGTCTATTGGCTTGTTGAGTCAATGATGCGTTCTTCTTCCAGCTGGAGACAAACTACTTACATAGATGATTTGGAGCTTTGCCATTTTACCAAAACTCAAGCATTTTCTTTGGAGAGTGCTGTCTAAAGCAATAAGAACAGCAACACAGTTAAGTACACGAGATATAAAGATGGACAAAACATGCCAAAGATGCTGCACGAATGAGGAAATCATTAACATCATGCTCTGTACATGTCTTTTCTCTGTCATTACTTGACGATTATCTCAAATCCCCCAGATCTCTACGACTATTTTCTCTAATGTTTTAGAGGACAACATGAAACTCCTCCTTGATTTGCACAACGAGAAGGACCTAACACATGATCAGAAGCTCCAACCATTGTGGCTTGTTTGGCGGATATGGAAATCGAGGAACAACTATGTTTAAGAAGTTGAAACCCGATCCAACGAAAGATGTACAAATGGTATCATGTGAAGTGCATGAAAGGATCAAGGCACATAAGCAATCCATGGAGCTGGAAACGTAGGAGATCCATGAGTAGGAACAATCCGGTATTGTGGACAGCGTGAAGCAGTGTGTCCTTGCACTCCACAGGCTTGACATTTACCAAGATATGGTTTGGAAGGTCGTGGACTGTACCAGTTTGCAGGTTGATAAGTTGGACGATTCCCATAGTGCTGAGGCTGCTGTCGAGTGTCAGCATGATGAGAGTGAGAATTCGACTTAGGTTTGTGCATAACGGCATTAGCGGTGACCGGAAAGGTCGCTGCAGGCTGTAAGCAGAGGATGGCAGCTTCTCTGTTTACGAGTTTGTCTCTAAGTTCTTCGAATGTGGGCGGGACGTCGCGTCCATTGATTTGTTCTACAACACCACGATAGTCATCATCTAGGCCATCGAGAATGAACTCAATGATGTCTTCATGGTCGAGTGGTTTGCCGAGTAAGGCAAGTTGATCTGCCTTTGTTTTCATTAGTTGGAGATACTCGTCAATGGAGCGTTGTCCTTTGCTGCTCTTTTTAAGATCGGGTTTTGAGGATCGTTGGGGTTGACGATCATTGCTGTGCCGCTTGCGGCGGAAGAAGAAGTTGAGAGAGCAGAAGACGACATGGATATATCGTCGGTGATGTTGAAGAAGAGAAAGAAAGCATGGACATGGTGGTGTGGACATAGTAGCGTGGACATGGTGGCGTGGACATGGTGGTGTGGATATGGTAGCGTGGACATGGTGGCGTGGATATGGTGGCGTGGACATGGTGGCGTAGACATGGTAGCATGGACATGGTGGCGTGGACATGATGGCTTGTCAACACCACAATGTTCACACCACCATGTCCACGCTATCATATCCACGCCACCATGTCCACGCTGTTATGTCCACACTATCTTGTCCACGCTACCATGTCCACAACTACATATCCACAACTACATATCCATTTATGTATATCCTTACATATGGACAAGTACGTATTATCCTTACGTGTGGACAAGTAAATGTTACGTGTGGATAAGTAAATGTTACGTGTGGACAAGTAAATATAACATATGCATATTTAACTTTTTCTATTATGTAATCAAATATGAATTGTGATAGTTAAAATTTTGTTTTCTTTTTTATTTGGTGAGTGATTTGTAATTATATGATTTTATATAATTTTGAATTTTTTCATAAACTCGATTACATGATTACATGTTTACTTGAAAATAAAATTAGATTGAAAAGAAAAGAAAAATTATAAAAAGATTATATTGTTGGAAGAGATAGAAGAAAGAAAAAAAGAGAGAATAGAGAATAAGAGAAAAGAGAAAAAAGAAAGAAAGAGAAATAAAGAAAATGGAAAAAAAAGATAAAAAAATGTCACTTTTCCACCAAAAATTTGAAAAAATTTATCATTTTCCAAAAGTGCTCTTTTTTTAAAACCGAACTTAAAAAAATATCTCAATATAATTATCTCTTTTACTAAAGGTAATATTTGAAGAAAATTGTCAAGAATTGATTTTGTGCATACAAGAGACACATGAAGAATCACCCAATCTTAAACGTTTGCAAAGATATTTATATGGTGGTCAAATAAAATGGCGTTTTGCATTTCTCTCATACAAGAAGAGACAACAACAAAATTGTTCATGAACTTGCTAAAAAGAACCTCCAAATAAATGTTTCTACTTCAGTTCTGTTTTACGTCCGCATTAGCTAATTTGTTTATTGTGTTCGGATAATATAATCACATATTTCATTTGTCGAAAAATAATAAAAGAAAATTCAACAAACGACAAAAATATTAAATTTTTTTTCCTTACAAATAAAACCCGCAGAAACAAATTCTAACAGTAAATTATTCGATCTTACCACTTCAAATCAAAAATACCATAAACCCTAGGCGAAGTTTTGTATGTACTTCCTCCTACTTGGAAAAGTTAAAGGCTTAAAGCCAAAACAAAACTCCCAATGGAAGCTCTAGGTCACGTCGGCATTGGTCTCTTCCCGTTCCAGATATGCCGACTACCACCGCCGACGAAACTCCGGCGTAGTCAAACCTCCCCTCCGGCTACCACTATCTGTTCCGCCAGCAGATGGGCCGATCGTCTTCTCTCCGACTTCAATTTCACCACCGATTCCTCCTCCTCCGTCGCCACCGCCGCGGCCACCGCCAGTTTGGTCTCTCCACCACCATCTATTGATCGTCCCGAACGCCACGTTCCCATTCCCATCGATTTCTACCAGGTTTTGCTCAGTCCTTAATCAAATCTTCTCAGTTGTTTATCATTATGTAATCTGAATCATGCCATTTTCTGAAAATCTAAAAGGTTTTGGGAGCCGAGACGCATTTCTTAACTGATGGAATCAGAAGAGCATTTGAAGCTAGGGTTTCTAAACCGCCGCAATTCGGTTTCAGTGACGATGCTTTAATCAGCAGAAGACAAATTCTTCAAGCTGCTTGTGAGACTCTGTCGAATTCTCGGTCTAGAAGAGAGTACAACGAAGGTCTTGTTGATGACGAGGAAGCTACAGTCATCACTGATGTACCTTGGGAAAAGGTAATTTGAAATTTGGAAATTCTTTTTTGTTCAATTTTCAGAAATGGAGAAAGTAAAGATTCTTATTATCTAAATATGAAGGTTCCTGGTGCTCTCTGTGTATTGCAAGAAGCTGGTGAAACTGAGGTTGTTCTTCGTGTGGGAGAAGCCTTGCTTAAGGAGAGGTTGCCCAAGTCGTTTAAGCAAGATGTGGTTTTAGTTATGGCGCTTGCGTTTGTGGACATCTCGAGGGATGCAATGGCGTTGGATCCACCTGATTTTATTACGGGATATGAGTTTGTTGAGCAAGCTCTGAAGCTTTTGCAGGTAATTTTGATTCCACTTGTTAAGTAGTTCGCTGAATTGGATGCGAGCTCTCTTGATTTTGATTTTTTTTGTTCTTGATTCTTGTGCAGGAGGAAGGAGCGAGCAGCCTTGCACCGGACTTACGTGCGCAAATTGATGAGACTTTGGAAGAGATCACTCCGCGTTATGTCTTGGAGCTTCTTGATTTACCGCTTGGCGATGATTACGCGGGGAAAAGACAAGACGGTTTAAGCGGTGTACGCAATATCTTGTGGTCTGTTGGAGGAGGTGGAGCATCAGCTGTTGTTGGGGGTTTAACACGTGAAAAGTTGATGAATGAGGCGTTTTTACGAATGACAGCAGCTGAGCAGGTGTGAAATTCATATGTTTTACTTATTTCTTTGATCATTATTTAACTTTGGTTTCCTCATTCTATCATATTCCCTTGTGTCGTAGGTTGATCTTTTTGTAGCTACCCCGAGTAATATTCCAGCAGAGTCATTTGAAGTTTACGAAGTTGCGCTCGCTCTTGTGGCTCAAGCTTTTATAGGTAAGAAGCCCCACCTTTTACAGGATGCTGATAAGCAATTCCAGCAACTTCAGCAGGCTAAGGTAATGGCGATGGAGATTCCTGCAATGCTGTATGATCCACGAAATAACTGGGAGGTAGACTTTGGTCTGGAAAGGGGACTCTGTGCACTACTTATAGGCAAAGTAGACGAATGCCGTATGTGGTTGGGGTTAGACAGTGAGGATTCACAATACAGGAATCCAACTATTGTGGAGTTTGTCTTGGAGAATTCAAGTCGCGATGACAATCATGATCTCCCTGGCCTCTGCAAACTATTGGAAACGTGGTTGGCAGGGGTTGTCTTTCCTAGATTCAGAGACACCAAAGATAAACATTTTAAACTTGGGGATTATTATGATGATCCCATGGTTTTGAGCTACTTGGAAAGAGTGGAGGTAGTTCAGGGCTCTCCTTTAGCAGCTGCTGCAGCTATGGCAAGAATGGGAGCAGAGCATGTGAAGGCTAGTGCTATGCAGGCACTGCAGAAAGTTTTTCCTTCTCGCTATTCAGATGGAATCGCGACTGACACCAAGGATGCTCAGGAAACAGCATTTACCGTAGATCCTGTTGGTAACATTGTAGGACAAGTTGATGAGACTGCTGACTTCAGTGCAGAAGCGAAAAGTCCCTCTGAGAACTTGGATACAAATGATTATGCGATTGGAGCTGGGATTTCCAAGAGTAGTGTTGATGCAATTACTGCTGAAAAGTCCATTGCTGAGAAGGTGAAGGAAGGAAGTGTGAAGATTCTATCTGCTGGTATTGTTATCGGAATGATTTCGCTGGCCAGCCTGAGGTATTTGTCTATTAAAAGCAGCTCATCTTTGCAACGCAAGGATATGGCTTCCTCTACGGCATCTGAAATTGCTACGACAGGTATGATCAGATGATGTAATTTTAATACAAGTTCATTGCTCAAAATTAGATCGTTTACTCAAAAGTTTATCCAATTCCTTAACAGGAACGAAATTATATCGTTTAATTGATACATGTCCAAAAGTTATCCTGAGTATTTGGAACTGAGGTTAATAAGTTGCTGAGTAGTTTCACTCAACATGTATATATACTGCTTGGATTTTTTGATCAAAGTTTACACAAGGAGTTAAAGCTATAGTACATTGTATTTGACATTTCTGTTTAAGATAACGTAGGATAGAAATTAAAGCTGCTCTGTGCTTTGTCCAACTTTTGTTTCCTTGTAATAATTTGATTCAGAATTAGGGTCAGTGAAAGCTGAGGATTCAGAAGCACTTCCCAGAATGGATGCTAGGACTGCAGAGAGTCTAGTCAGCAAGTGGCAGAAGATCAAGTCTCAGGCTTTTGGGCGTGATCACTGCATAGAAATGTTGCCCGAGGTAAGGGAATAAAGATACAAGTCAATCAATTCTGTGAAAACTGTGGACTTGATTGTAGCGATTAAAACCATATCTGGTGCTTTATATGATTTATGGTAATTTGTAGGTTTTGGATGGGCGAATGCTAAAGATCTGGACTGACAGAGCAGCTGAAACTAAGCAGCTCGGATTAGTCTATGACTATACACTGTTAAAACTGTCTGTTGACAGTGTGACTGTCTCAGCGGATGGAACCCGTGCTCTGGTAGAAGCAACTTTGGAGGAGTCTGCTTGTCTATCTGATTTGATTCATCCAGAAAACAATGCTACAGATGTTAGAACCTACACAACAAGATACGAAGCTTTCTGGTCCAAGTCAGGATGGAAAATCACTGAAGGCTCTGTTCTTACATCATAATATGTGTTCATTCATATGTAGCATGTCTGAGCTTGCGATTTCTCTATTTTTTTTGTAAATTCTCCCGCTAAGATAGTGTTTATAAATGAACACGAAAATATTAAGGTCCTTGTCACTCCCTCAACCTTGGTCTATATTATAATATAAGTGCTACAATTCGAGATTCTTTCGCAGTCAGATACAAGCAGGTACAAATTATGTCTAGAACTTTACTTATTTTACATGCAAGCCTTTCACAGCTTTATGAACAGGAACTGTCTTTATGTGCTCTTGTTATAACCCGGTCAAGCGTATGCCGGAGAAAGATTTGGTAAATCTCCAGCCAGATGATTTTACGTTCTCGGTTCTAGGTAAGAGGCTGAGGCCAAACATTTCCTTTGGCATTCGACTTGGCTCAACAAATCCAAGCAGCTTAGCCACAAGAGAAGCACTCTCTTTTACGTGTTCCATATCTTCTGTGTTAGTCCAAACTTTGTACGCCACCTGCAGGCTTCTCTGCTTTGAGTTCACCTCCACGCCCCATTTTTGGTAAAGTTCTATTCTCTGGTTCCATGGGAATTTCTTTGGTATTTGTTTGGAAAGCCATTCCTTCTCGCGTGTGAGTGCCTTCACCGTTTGTATCCTGATTAGATACGATTGGAACTGGTTAGCATAATACTTATTGGTATATGATTGTTATTTGATGCGACTCGTTGAAAAATTGTTCTTGAGAAAAACCTTGATGTTTCCGGGTCATTAGTTATCGTCTGCTTCAGGAAAGATAGCCTTCTGAGTTCGACTTCCATATAAACATAGTCGGAAGGATCACCTTTAAAGAGCAAGAAGAAGTAGGTTCTGTGAACCAATGGTACGTTGCATAGCCCCCAAAGCTCAATTATTTGCCTTTGCTGTCTCTCAAAGTCTGATGAACTGCTTGAATATTGTCCATTAGCTAATTGTAGTTTCTCTGTGCAAGCCTCTGTAGAGTCTTTTTCCTTAGGTGCTGCTTCTTCTACCTGCAATTTGTGATAATCTAAATTGTTAAGAAAGGATGCAAATTTTTTGTCTTCCCAAGAAAGAGTGCAAAGGAAAGAAAAGATTTCACTCACCGAATCATCAGCCTGCTTTCTCTCCAATTGATCATTGGTGGCATCTATGGTTTCTTCAATTCTATTCTGAGGATTTGGCAACGCGTTCGTTTTTCCATTGATGCTATATGCAGGGCTTTCCTGCTTGATTTCAGTTCGTTCGGTTCTTGTGGGGGCATATGAAATCCCATAATCTAGCTCAGGTGTCGAATCAATTGAGTGGTGCTGCCTTGCCATTTCTTCAAGCCCTGCTACAAATTCATGGAAGCTATTGCCCGTTTCCGGATCACAATCTTTCAGGCTTTGCGCATCAATGGAAGTAGAACTCCCTGAATCAAAGGAAATGCTTGACGCGTTGGAAGTCTTGTTCATGGGTATTCCAGGAGATAATTTTGACTCCATTACCCTCCAGGAAGGTGAAGTATTGCTACTAGTTTCCAAATTCTCAAACCAATGAGGAGATCTAACACTCAGTAGATTCTCTCTGCAACTTCGGCTTCTTTTGGTAGTAAAAAATTCTGGACTCTTGTAGTCTCTTCTAAAGGAGGGTGAGTGTTGTTGTTCTGCTGTGTGCATATTCATAAGGTATTCAATTTTCTTCTGCATCTCCTTAACCTTCTCTTTCAAAGCCTCATAGGTATTGTTGTCAATATCATCGGTCACAATATTTTTGCATACAGATGATTCGCCGTGATCTTTATCAGCTTCTTGAGGCAGTTTGTTGTCACCCTTCTCTTCAGATGTTACATACTCATCTAGCTTGGCATCATCAGGTTTTATTAACCCCACTTCGACTGTTTCTTCAGATTGCTGCTTTGTAGGAAGTAAATCTAGTTCCCAATCTTCCTTTAATTGCTCCTCTGACTGAGCATTTTCTTCTTGCTCAGCTTGCTTCGTGGATGGACTTGTTTTCCTTTCTTCTTTCTTTACCTCTTCGTCTTCCTTCACAGGTTCCTGAGTTTCTTGAGCTTCAACTGATGGGGTCATCTCCGTGTTCTTGAAAATTAGCTCATAGTTCCCAGGCTTAGCATTTAGACTCAGCTCTCCATCTATCGTCTTCAAGGAGAAGTCAACATTTTCTGCAGGGGTGCTAGCCTTTATGTCTTCACTTTCGGAGCTATCGCTTTGTTTATATTCCGGAGCTGATAAAGTTTCTTCCTTTCTGGGTGACAGAACCTCAGACACAGCTTTCTTGTCAACAATGTCGTCTAATAAGTCATTGCTTTTGACTATTGCTTCTTGTTCCCGACTCTGCTCATCCTCAGTTTCGATGCATCTAACTTCTTTGCACGCATCTTCAAGTTTTTGATCGGTTATTTGAACCATCTCCTCCCAGCGATCATATAGGTTGTGTCTCGAAAACTGAGGGGTATTATCATCCAGCAGGAAGTCATCTTCTTCAGAGTTTTCCAAAAACTCAAAGTTCCTCTCGGTGAGGTTATTAACGATACCAGGTTCACCAAGATCTATTGAATCATAGCTTCTTCTTCGAAGATCTGCATCAAAATCCATGGAGCTTAACATGGAATGTTCATCCATCCTAGAAGACCGCTCTTCTGCTGTTGCTTTAAGCAAATTCTCCACCCGAGATTGAGCTACATCACGCTGCCATTTTAGTCCTTTCATTTGTTCCTCCATCTGCAATTTTGTTGTCAGAAGTTTCAAGAATTCAGTATACTTCATAGTTAGAAAAAGAAGAGCAATGTACTAATAAGAAGCATTGGAGAGAGTGGAATCACTTTTGCGATCACTTCCTCTTTCTGTTTCAGCAGCAAATAGAAGTCAGAGCCTGCAGAAGAAGCAGATCCTAAAATCTTCAACTCATTCTCCATTCGAGCCAGTTCCTGTTGCAGTTGCTTCACCAAAGCCTTCTCAGACACAACTAGATTGACCTGAGCATTTGTCGACACCTCTTTCGCGCAGGTTGCAAAGAGAAGTGTGTTTCTCGACTGTTCAACATGACTACGAGCAGGGCTCATTGTGCATATAATAGCTGTTCTCGCGTTTCCTCCCAAAGAGTTCTGAAGGATTCGAGTTAGCTTCGAGTCTCGATACGGTATGTGTCCGCTTCTACTTTTACTGCGCTTCAAAATAAATTACACTGCTTGTTAGATTTACTGCGCTTCAAAATAAATCTCTTTTGTAGAAAAGGATTTTATTAAGCCATGAAAATCGAACCTTAGTTTGCGGATGACAGTCCCAAGAGTGAGTAAACTCCTGTTTATATGACAACCTTCTTTCAATCTTGTACCAGCAGATAAAGTCTGAGAAGCACGTTCACTTCCAGCCAGATCAACGAAGCACTTGAGAGGCAAAGAATCAAAAACACTATTCGTCAGAGAAAGAAAAAGGTCGAAAGCTCAAAAAAAGGGTCTTTCTCATTAAAGCTGTATCATACCACAGATGCTGCAAGAGTGCTGGAGACTTCTGGAGAATACTCTCGACCAGAGCTTTCAATTGTCTGCAAGAAATGCATTGTTTAGCATAACGACGATGACCTTTTCAAGAGAATCCAAGAAAAAATATTGATCAGTTGAGATTACCAGCCGGAGAATCTGATGTGACCTGGAGCTAGTTTCATTCAACGAGGTCTCTCCAATCTTCCTCTGAGCTGCAACAACATAGGTACACATTAGTTAATATTCAACTTATCCTTAATTGGAAAAAACTTATAACCCCGGAAGTTACTTACTCTCACAAATTGAAAGAAGCTCCTCTAGATGGCTTCTGTCTCGAAGGGTCTCCTCGATAAGTTTCTCAACGACTGTTCCTCTCTGGTGAAGCAAGCGGATGAAAATGAGCGGGTCTAACGCAATATGAGAGTGTATTGCAGCATATCCAAGACAAAGTGGTGTCACTAACCTCTGGATCATCTAGAAGCCTCAATGGATTATTATCCCCACTAAGAAGATCCCTCACAGCTTCATTGTAGATCTCGATTGCAGAGAATTTGAGAGTAAATTCGCGTTCTTTATGCTGAAAAATCCGAAAACCGAGATTGTTGGTTTGTTACTTGTAAGGGAAGAAACAAGTGAAGGATGTCAATTCTCAAACCTTTTGAATGTAACAAAAAATGTCGTCCATTGCAAATTGAGTAATGCCACTCATTGTGTATGTCTTCCCACTGCTTGTCTGTCCATAAGCAAAAACGCTTGCTGCAAAACCAAACCTGTCAAACCAAACTCATTGGGACAAAGACAAAATCAAAATCATAGTAAGGTTGGTCTTTGTTACAATTGATTCCCTCAAGTACGCAAAGAGCAACTTCCTTGGCTCCATCTTCATAAACTTGTTTTGTGAGGCTATCGAATCCAAACACTTTGTCTGTAAAAAAATTCTTCTTAGCATCATTAATTCTACAATGTTTAAGTCAGCTTTGGACATTTTTTTTTAACATCTTACCAAATGTATATGTAGATGGGAAGAGAGATCTCTCAGGCAAATTATTATTGCATATTATTGTTGTATTGTTGACACATTCCCAATCACAGATATCGTTCCTTGTCTTCTCCTTCTCGTTCCGAGGCCTTACCCTTACAGAAACCAATATCTTCTCTCCCTTTCCATAACCACTCGCCATTTTTCTAACTCACTTTTATTTTTGTTGACACAAACACTTTTTTTATTGATTATACAAATACATTTTCTGCATCAATTTACCAATTTCTAATTCTCTCTTTCTTCAAAACATTATCACCGAAAATGCAGCAATTAGAATCCCTTTCTTGTGAGGGAGAAATAAATGTTTAGATTGTGAGGAAAAAGGATTTAAGAAAAAAATGGAAGGAAGAGAATAGATTTAGAAGGCAACAACAAAAAGAATATGTAATTAGAAGAAGAATGAGTCAGCTAAAATACCAAAATGGGTTAAAGGGGGTTAGTGGAGGGTTTCTTCTTCCTCAAACAAACGTCTATATATATTCTCTAAAACCTAAAATAAGAATGTGGACAGATGTACCCTTTTACTCATTGGCTAAACGGTACATCTTTATGACCTGTCTCAAGTAATAACAAAAATGGCCAAGAAGGTCAAGCTACATAAAGCCAAAATGGTATGCAATCACCAAATCGTTGTTAGTGTGGTGGCAGTGGCTCTGTTCCTTAAAAGATGTTAACATTGCATCCTTCGTTCAAGTTTCTGGTTGGCAAAGACGATTTAAGTCCAAATGGGTATTATCAAAGAATATTGTTACTACCTCACTGAACTTGTACATGTGCCAGGTTTTTTTTGGAACGGACGATATTAAAAGAGTAATCCTCACAAGTCCTTATATCTAAAAATAAAATCTCAAAAATCCCTCTATATCAAACAAATTTCTTTTTGAATTATTTTTAGTTAAAGAAATAGGTTTATTACTTGATTACCTAAGTAAGTTATAAAAATCACATTTTATACATGTGTTTTACTCGCATACCCAATTCTATTGGATATAACCCGCTAGATATAATTAAAAATTGAAAAAATTGAAAAGCCAAAATGCGATTTGTCTTCACTAATCATTATCGAACATCGTTTCTCCTTTCTTTCTCCGCATTGGTGAAACTGAGGATAATTACGAGAACTACCATGAATAATAATAAGAGAAAAATCTCTTATTCATGTTGATTTCAATTAATTTATGGATGAATATCAATTTTGTGGATGTGTTTACTCTTGAGCTCATTCGGGATTTATTGTGAAATTCGAGTTGGAGTACGTTTTTGATTTTCTTGGTTTTAAGCAAAATTGGTATAACTAGGTAAAGTACTCAGTAAGTCGGTTCAAACTAGTCTTTAAGTAATATTAATATAACTAGATAAAACTAGTCTGATTTTGTATGTAATACTGATATAATTAGGTAAAACTAGTCTTTTTACAAATTTCTGAAAAACATTATAATATGGGAATATTTGGTAAAACTGGATGTTTGTTGCAGGATTCCGAGGAGGAAACAAGAGCATTGCAGCCTATAAAAATATACTTTCCACCGATTGAATATAAGAAAAAAATAAAAATATCGACAAGGTGTTTTATCCACAAAACTTTGAAAACTCTTGGCAATTTAAAAGGTTTAAAGAAGAAAAGAAGAGTTTAAAACGGACAGTCTGGATTGGAATAGACGACTATCCGAATATGCCAACGACAATGTCAGGGAAAATGACGTTTGAAGACTCTATATTTGTCTTATGGTGGTTATTTGAGTTTGTAGTACTTGTGTTATTGGATGTTGTTATGATTTTTATTTAAATTTGTACTATTATATTACTACGTAAAACTATGTTGGTTATGTTTCCATAAACCTTATTTTGTTCCATTTTTAGAGCATGAAAAGAGAAAAATAAGAAAATCTTAAAATTTTGGGGAAAATTCGAATTTTAAGTGAAGTCGACAAAAAATTTTGTGAATAATTCAAATTTGTAGGTTAGGTCTTTATCTTACACGTGCGCCGTCTTTTACTCACATGTGTGCCGCCAAATTTACGCATAGTTGTCTAAAAAATACTAGTTATACCAAAATTGCAAATAGTTATACCTCATGTGTTTTTCATTTCAATTATTTTTACTTAGCCTTTAAATTTGTTTTTGTAGTTTTACAGTTCATTTAAGTCGATTAACATATTATTATTGTAAAGGCACTTCTGACTAATAAGATTTTCAAGAGTAGTGTTTTATGCATTAATATGTTATGAAAATAGATTTATGTAACTTTTTCATCCTAGTCGGTTATTATTAACAAAGTGACATAAAAAAGTATAAGGAGTATCTTGTGCAGATTCTTTGATAATAGATTAATATAATATGATTTTATACTTTTCTACTTAATACACGTTTATAACATTTATTTGTGACGTTTACAATGCCGATTAGTCTATCTAGTAATATTTGTTTGGTTTTGTGAAAAAAAATTCAAATCAAATTATATTTTCCCAATAATCAACTTTCATCAGTAATACCAAATTTACCAGTTATACGATTTTTCTTTAGTAATACCATTATTACCCAATATTCACAGAATCACAAGCATTACATAACGAAAAACCAGTTTGATGCAATTGTCCAAATTTGAAAAAGTCGAAATCAAACAAAAGTAGCAGAATTGGTGCCAAGAATAGTCGATCCACATGTGTGTGATTAAAAATCAACTGTGCATAATCAATTCCAATTTAATTCCTCATTTATAATTTGGAGCAAAATCAACTATCTTAGGTCGACGGTGGAAGAAATGGTGGTGATTAAGAACTCAATGGTAGAGGAAACGAGCTCTGTCAAGGTGTGAGATTGGGATGGAAGGGAGCGGGTTGACTTGACGAAACTGAACTGCTTTTTTTAAAACAACGAGATGTGTTCCCTTTTTTTTCTGCGTTTGCTTTTTTTTTTCTTTAATTCAAAACTTTAATTTTTAATTTGCGCAATTTTGTAATAATACAATTTATTAAAAGAAGGAAAGGTATATAGATTTTTGAGGGATTTAAGAGATTTAACTTTCTCTAAAAAGGACTTTGACATCATGACTCATATTAGAGGATGAATGGTCAAATAACAAAGAAGAAATGTGACCAAGAAATCCAGAATCCAGACTGCCATACTAAGTGAACGCGATACCGAGAACATAATGTCATTGATCCATGCCATATATGAATTTCTCTCTTTGAGGGTGTAACCCTAGAAAATGTAGAAACTTCTCTCTATTATATTATAAACTAGAAAATATTCTACGCGTTATGCAGATATAAGTTTTAGATGGTAAAATACGTAATATTTTATTTAAAACTATTTAATGATTTTATTCGATATTTTATTTTTAAATTAAGTAATTAATCTCTTTGCTATTTTTATTTTTTTCTATAATTCACACATATATATATTTTTCTTACTAAAACAGAAATATATCTTTTACTCTCATCTCCAGTATTTAATTTTTTTCTTATACTGTGTTATATGTTTTTTTTCATTTATCGAAAGATAAGGATTACTTGTGTTATAATGTTATTAATTAATATAAGAATCCGTGACTGAAAATTAAAGTATTGATTTTATTTGGTCATTGTAGATTATACATACATATTGAATAACCACCCTCTTCTTCTTACACAACTAATTTTTTTTGGTTATTTTTAGGTCTTTGACTACGACTTGAACTTGAAGCATTTCAGTTAAGATTTTTAGTTAAAAAAAATATTTTGAGTTATTGTGTAATGTGTCATCCAACTAACAATATAACGAATGATTGATTACTGTAATTAATGCTGCTTTGTATGGGATAACAGTTTATATAAATATTTTATACTATTGTTCGTGATTGTAATATTTGAAAGATAGGGCTAACGCTTTAAAAATGTTATATACTGAATATTTTTTTGTTAGCTTAAATATATAATATCATTGGTTGTTCATTAATTTAATTATGCTGAATGCTGAGATTTATTATGGGCACTGCAAATAGCGTGGAGATTGGGATACCAAAAGGTTGAATTTGAAAGGGATAACATCAACGTAAACCGTATAATTAATGGTAAGATCCGAAACATGAGATCCAACACTATATTTCGGCAATCAGGGGATGGAGCGCAATGTTCTCGTCTATTAAATTTACATACCAAAATAGAACTATAAATATGTGTACATATGTTTTAGTTAAGAAATCCAAACGCGCAGAAACACAATGGAAAATTTATAATTGTTGTCCTTCATTTTTACAGATATTTGAAAACTCTGATTTGGAATAAAATATTTGACTGAAAAAAAAAAGTATAGAAAGAAATATAATATTTGTTTAAAAAAAAACAAATTAAATGTCATTAAATTAGGAATAACAAAAAAATAAAACATATAAAAACTATAGAGGACACATGACAACCTCTCAAAATTTGTATCTACAGAAAATCTTATTATTTTTTATATTTATATTTATATTTATATTTATATATAACTGATCCTAATATTGTTACTGGTTGGAAACCGAATGAAGAGGTCCATGTGGTGAAATTTCGATCGCCATATGGTGAGGCTTATGCCACATTGTTATTCTTGTTTCGTGCTCTGACCGATGATTTTGACATGCCGTTTTGGGCTCTGCATGTTCTCGACACGCCAATTTCCTCATGGGTTGCTTGTAGAAAAATAGACAGTGGACATATTCCATCTCAACCGAGACGCATGAATTCCATAGTTGACTGGTGATGCTGACTTGTCGAGCTGCCCGGGCTGAATCCACGATAGGTGTGGTTGTCTTCCCAGGCCAACGGTCGATGATTAGGATGACCACGAAGGCGTCATGTGTGATCAAATGGAGAATGTTGGGAAGAGCGTTCGATAGATGGATGAGTTTTATAGCGCAAAAAACTAGCTGCGGGTGAATAGTAGGAACTCTGGACGCAAATACAAGATCTCGAACTCAGGGAAAACGGGAAGTAGTGATGCGGTTCTTCCCTGTGGGTGTATTTCTTTTGCTGATCCATGGCTGTAAAACCCACAAACCAAAGGCCCATAAATAATATAATGTCAAGGATTGCAAAAACAAATCTGACTTCGTCTTAGAACGATTTTCAAAACTAAAGACGGTCCATTCGCAAATCCGACCGATTTACCTAGGGATTAAGGTTTGCCAACCCGTATTCTAATCTCGAGTTGTGTTCAATAGTCCAAACTAGACTAATATCAAAGAGCAAACTAGACTAATATCAAAGAGCACATGGGTTGTACACATAAAATATTTTTATCATTTCTTCAAGCACCTATTCTACATAATACAAGCGCCGTTTTATTGAATTACAGTACATGTGGATTTGACTAAAACACACAAAAAAACAAAGCACCCATGATTTATGTTCTTACTTATACGAAACATCCACTCGAAAACAATTTTTTTGTCCACATATGTACACCCTTTAAAAGACGTTAAAGAGGAATGAGCAATCTAATGTTACTCAATTATTCCAGGACCCTTTAAAAGACGTTAGTAAACCCCAAGCCAACCCACAAGCACAAGCAATAACCGAAGAAAAGCAATCAAACATCAGAGAACGCAAGCAGCAATTACGCAATCTTTTTTCCCTATAACTCTCCTAACTCTAGACGCATGTACTCGAACATCACATCTCATTTCAACCCGTGAACTGACACTCCATTCTCCCACAAGTCGAGTAAAGCTGTTTACATCCAATCACAAAGAAAGGAAAACGGATCATCACTAATCAACCCCAATAATGTTAGGAAGTTGAAACCATATACTATGCCATATGGCCATGGCCAAGGGTGCGACCCAAGTCTCTCTGTGTTCTCGGAGTAGTGTTCTCAGCAACTCCATTATTTATCTGCATACACAGTGCCACCACAAACACATCTCTTTTTCCAAAGCACTTTTTTCTTTGAAAACCGTTTTAGGTGTGAGAAGTTTGTAAGAGAATATTGATCACAGCATTTCCCTTCTTTGGAAAATGGAAAGGTTATTTGTATCCGAAGATCACAAGAACCATTAGTCATCACCTCCTTTTAACTCTTCATTATGTAAGTATTTGTTATCTCCATTCTTTTCTTTTAACAAGTATGCAAGTAATGATATATGTGTTAAGAAAACTAGGTTATGGATATATTGATGATGACCTTGTATTTTCTGAGCTTGTGTAGATCTATGACATTATGGGATGGCTATATGGCTTACAACCGAATGGTCGACCAAAATCTCTTGGAATCTCAGCCGATATCACCGGATCAGACCCTCCCAAATGAAATGGAACCATCTCAAATACAGGAGACCCTTATAGATGAGAAAAATCCGGCAGAACAGGTGGACTTAATGACACTCGACCAACTGCTTCGTAGTCTAGGTCGTGCGAGTCTAAAGATGGTTGATCCGAGAAGGATGAACGGTGATGGCTGGTAATTTTAAAAAAGATATTAATTCATTCTTCTTCTCTCTTTATAGTTCAGTTTAATGAATTTTGTTTTATGGGTAACTAATTGTGTACCTATTATTGTACAAGGTTTCAGTACACAAAAGGGAACACTAAAACTGTAAAAATTATAATTGAGAGTGATTTCAAATAACCAGTTCCTAATATGTCAACTCTTTCAAGCGAATCTATGTTACGTTGGTTCAAAGCTTTTTCAGTATGCTTTTAATTATTATTTTATGTGATACATACTCTGATTATAAATCGTACCTATATTACATTAGCGTTACGATATGCATTATGTTTTCATGCACTTTTCCGTAAACATTGATTTTTGTAATTGATTCTTCTACTTTTTTGATCTTATAGCAAAAGTATATTTGACAGTATGAGCAAACTACATTAGTTCTGATTATAATTCGTACATGCATTACATGAGCATTATGATATGAGTTCATTTTCATGCACTGTTACGTAAACAATGATTTTACTTGTAATTGATTCATCTGTTATTATAGCAAAAGTATAACTGGCGGTATGAGCAAACTACACTAGTTCGTGATAAGTTTGAAGCTCTGTGTGGAAGCCGTTTGTGGGGACTAGCCTTCGAACGGAAGAAGATGTGGAATCAAAAGAATGAGAAGCCTCGATGGATGCGTAATTATGTTTGGCTTGGGCTTATTGCTTACTGGAAACTTGAGAAGAATGCAAACCGAGGTGTAACAAACTCCACAAACAGGATGAGCCAACGTGATGGTTTAGGGATGGCTATGCACACTTGTGGATCAAATTAAGTCATATGTTCGGAGAAGAGAGGAAATGGTTATTTATATATATCGATATCAATTTTTTTCATTTTACTTTGAACTTTTTCATAATGTGGTGTTTATTTATTCCAAACACTTAGCAGGACGAGGTCACGGGAGAGCTCCTGGATATAGTGACCTTTATGAAAGTCACCCATAAGAGAAATGTAGATGGAGTTTTTGTGTGCCAAAAAACTGAGAAGATCGCCAAGAAGTATAGAGCCATGGAGCAGCAAATTCTCACTCAAAAGACTCAGGACGATGATGACGGTCTCGAGTCTAATTTCCAACTTACACCGGCTGAAATTGATGTGATCTATTATGAAGTAAAGCACACGCTGAATTATTTCCTTTTGTTCTATAAAATAATCATAGCAGGTCCTGGGTTTTTTTTTGTATCGAAAATTTACCAACTTTCAGGAAGTACAATTTAAGTAAGGCCACAATTTTGGCTACGGATCAAATCATGTAGTTGCCTATAAGAACACCGAGAATACTTCTACAACTTTTGAAGAAATGTATATCTAGACACAAGAAAAACTCAACAAAGCAGAGACAAAGATGGAGGAGATTTCTTTGAAGTTTAAAGATGTTGAATTTCGGACTACAATGATGTAAAACAGGTTTCCGGTCAAGTTCCATCTTCAATGAGGGCAGCTGAATCCGTGAACGCTGATAACACGGTGAGCTGAGACCAAAAACCTCTAAGCTTTCTTGAAACTGTTTTTTTCTTCTTCTTCTTTCTTGTTTAAGGCTTTTGAATGTTATGTTTATTTGTTTAAGTGTGTTTGGATGTTTATTTTGTTTATGCTTTTGGATTTTTATTGGATTTAGTAATGTTTTGAATTTTAAAATATCTCTAGTTATTATAATTTCTATTATTGTTTAAAAAAAATTAAAAAATTAAATGAAATTCGTGGGTTCTACCAATATATCTCAAATGAGAATTTTGTGGGACTTTCATCGAAAATAATGACGAATGAGAAACTTGTCAGAGGGTTTTGTAAGATATTCGTTAGAAAATATAGTCGGATATTCGATGGAACGTACCACCAAAATTCCTACAAAACTATTCTCGGAACGTATAGACGGGAATTCGACGAAATATACCAACAAAACTCCTACAAATAGTTGGACAGAAAATATTGTCAGAAATTCGATGGCACATACTAACGAGGTTCCTACAAACGCTTCATTGGAAAAATGTTGTTAGAATTTCGAAAGAATTTACCGATGATTTTCTGACAAATGCTACATCAATTACTTCCAACAAATTTGCAACAATATAATACGTAGGTAGGTATTCCAACGAATTCTACACAAATGCCCATTTCCGATGCCCAAATTCCGATGAAATATGATTTATGAGACATTCGTTGAAAAACTTGATTTTCAACGAATTATCTACAAATATGTCTGTTGGAATAAAATTTTTTTCTTGTAGTGATGTCTTTATATATAGGCAATCTAACGGTGGTAGGTAAAGTTTGGCTAAGAGATCTAATAGAAGTTACGTAGTAGCAATCTCCGATTGGTTGAGGTAGGAGGTTGCATGGGAACATAGCGTCCTCAACAAGGTGGCGACCTGAGAAGGAGAAGTTCCATGTAGAGTGGGACGCATATTAGGTCTAGGGTTATAGTGTATGGTATGTCGGCTATAGCTTCCCTTTTTGTCTCTAATGCAAAGGACATGAAAGCGGTCTTTCCTTAAATGATATAGATCTGAATATATCTCCATGTTTATCCAAACTCCCTTGATCCATATTTATAGTCAGATTCTTCAATCAATGATCATATAAACTTTTATGCTTTTTCTTGTCCCTCAAAGCCGTCATTTGACAAATTTTTCTTTTATACGGATTTGGACTGATTTTTCTGGAAAAAAAAACTTATTTTCTGACGATCTTGAATGCCTTCTTAGTTGATTTGGTCTGCATAAGTTTTTTTCAGAAAATTTAGGAAATTCACTCGTACCGTTTTGAAAATTTCATGACTCATGTCCTTGGTCGTATAGACCGCTTGTTCTTCCCCACCTTATAAGAATTCTTCCTCAAATTCAAGAGTCACGTTCTTCTTCAGTCTTTCCTCTCCCCACCTCTCCCTGCTTTTTTGGAGACCACCATTTTTTTCTTTTCATGGTTTTTGGCTGGTCCTTCTTCTTTCATCTTCGGCATGAAGTTGTTCTGAAAATAGGTGGATGTGGCTCTAAATAATGTGGTTGGTAAGATCTTCTCTGTATTTATGATATGTTCTTCTAAAACTCATTTTTGCAATGTCTTGATTGGTCTTTCGTTGTTGACTGGCTTATTTTGATGTAGCGCCTCTTTATGGATTTTTGGTGCTGGATATAGTCGTTACTGTCTTCCAATTATTATTTTTTTCGGCTTTAAGACTTCACCCACCACTTGTTACTTTCCTAGATCCCTACCGATTTTAGACTTGGTTTACATGTAAGTTTTTCTTATCTTACTAAGGTTCAAACTATCACCATCTATAGGTTTCCAAGTGTTCGGTTTCTCCTAAAGATTTGACTATTCTTAAATTACTTTTGAAAAAAAAAATCAACACGCACAGGCTGGTGTCCACATTTCACTGAAGGTTTACGGGTACCCTAGTTTCTCAAACTAGTTCTAGTTGTTTAATTTGACCTTCTTCTCGATTTACTTATGGTGAGACAAGACGTAGAGCGAGTCGCAGGGCGGTTCCGTGGCGCTAGATTTGACATTGAGTAGTTGGATGAATAGTATTGAAACACCACATCCTGGTTCTAAGCCAAAGGAGGTCTTTTTCACTCAACCACTAAGTGAAACAAGCCATTCAGTCCATTTTTAAAAGTCCAAGGCTTAAAAAATATTAATCTATATCGGTCATTATGTGATTCATTCATATAGAGTCTATATGCATAAGTAAAGAGTCAATCAAACTGGATTTCTTATTCATAAAACAAAGGATTTGATATAAATATTGAGTTTTCTCTATAGGCTAGTACAATGTTCGACCCTATCAATCTAGTCTAACACACCACCCATATTCCTAGCTTCATATTCCATGATCCTTATTTTGTCCTGACACCAAAGAGGCGTTAGTAATCAAGGCAACTTAGGGAATCAGTAAGACTGTATATAACTATATGATTAATGTGTCATGCCATATTCCGTAACCCATGTAAACGTTCAGTTAAGCCAAGCCTTGGGCAGATACAGATCGACCCCCAAGTCACTCACTAACCGCGCTTCCCCTTGTCCCAACAACCAGATGATCGGGTCAGATCGGAAGTAACGTCCGCGTCTGGGCATTGATTAATCAGCCAGCCTTAGACGTTCGTTTGGGTAAGAGATCATCCACATATATCTTAATTATCACCATAAACAAAGTGTAGAGATATGCGATCCTTAACCCAAGGCCAAACCATTGGTTAGTTGGTGACCCGCTGTCCTTAGCCGCTCTGAGATCAAGGCCGTCACACTAACCTTTCACACGCGTTCGGGTGTACTCACGTGATTATCTTTCTCCTTCGCTGTTGTTGGATCCACTCTTAGATGTGTTCGCTTTCCCAAGGCCACACGCTTTTCCCTTCAAATCAAACGGCTCTTGCTAACCCAGCCAACAATCTCAATCAAGATATCTGTCTCTTTCGCTTTTCTAACTTTTCTAAACTTGGGAATATGTATGTGCGTGAACTGTTTGGTTTTCGACCAAGAGCCCCTTTTGATAGTTTTCTCTTGTCGAAAACACCCCCAAAATCGTCCCGCATGCTTGTTGCTTGTGCGGACAACCTTACCCAATCCAGCTAGTTTCCCCCAACCCATCTAGCTGGACTGTTCATTGAAACAGCAGAAAACAACCAAACGGACTCCCATGCTCTAGAAGAGGAAGCTAGAGAAAACCGGGTGCAGAATCCTACCACATCGACATAAGAGAATGAGGAGGGATTCGATGATACGGATTTGGAACAAGCTTATTTGGACACAACTTTAATAGAGGAGGAAAAACTAGCAGATGATGAAGAGTGGATGGAATATGATGATCTGTTTGAGGATTAATCATGGATAATGGATGATCGGATGGACGACGATGAAGATGACGATCAGGTGAACCAGCCGGAACTAGAACCGCATGATTTGGAGGAACATGAGAAACAAGAGTTTGTTCCCGATGATGAAACGACAATGATGGATTCACGGCCAGCTGTTATCCCAACTTCAGAAGCCGACACTAACCCCGCAAAGAAAGCAAAGGCGATGAAAAAAAGATGTCAGACCATCCCAGCTATGGCAGGAGCGTCAAAAAAAGATGAATATCCTTTTAAAATGAGGAGAGCCCACTTAAAAATCAAAATCACAACCTACTACACTTAGGCGAGAAGCAAACCGTAGCGCGCCAAAGACTAAAATGAACGTGATCGCATGGAACTTTTAGGGGGCGTGAACCGACCTGACAACAAAACATCTAGAGGAATTACATTGTTGTTTTTTACCTATTTTTTCATTTTTTTTCTGAAACAAGAAACAAGCACCATTTCTGAAGAATTTGCAAGTATCTTTTGGGTATGATCATATTTTTACCATGGAACCGAAAGATAGAAGCGGTGGTTTGACCCTCTTTTATATGAATGATCCAAAAATTAACATTTCTTATTATGATGATTGTATGATTGATGTTGAAGCCACATTAAACCGAAAAATATGTTTGGGAACTTATCACTAGGATGAGTTAAAATTGGCAAATTGCATGGTTTATGATAGGAAATTTTAATGAGATTACTGGGAACTACGAGAAATGAGGTGGACGCCAAAGACCGTAATCTATTTTCATCCCTTTTGTACAATGTTGGATAACTGCGAGATTAACTTCTCCTATAAAAGAAATTCTCTCTCATGGGTGGAAAGATGTCGGTCCGTTAAAGTTATCACTTAAATAGATCGATTGGAAAACATGGGTTCAATTCGGTTCTCCAAGATCAGAAAAAGAGCTTCAGATTTCTATAAAAACATGGGTAGGAAAACATGGGTTCAAAGAAGCAGTGGTCTCAGGATGTGGCACTTTTGATGGGTTATCATGTAGTATTTCATCCAAAAGCTGTCTCATGTCGGAGGAAGATCTCCTTTTGGAAGAAAATCATTCCCACCAATACGGCAAAATTAATCAAAGAACTCAAGAATCAATTATACATAGCTCAAGAGAATGATAACACCACTTTGGAGGAGTATGAAGATATTAGGAGAAAACTCTGCACAGCCTATCCGGAAAAGGCATCTTCTGGAGACAAAAAAAGCTGCATCGGTTGGTATAGAGAGGGTGATAAAAACACAAAAAAAATATCATGTCCCCACAAAACTCAGAAGAGCCCGAAATCGTATCATTTACCTCAAAGACCAAGAGGAAAACTAGGCCGAAAACCCAGACGAGATAAAAAAAAGTCACTATGAACTACTTCCAAGACATATTTACCAGTCAAACCCGTCAAATTTTTGGTGATTCACTCCAATTCGTCACCGAGAAAATCCCTAAACATGCAAACCATATTCTAGTATCATATGCCTCAACTGAGGAGATTAAAGCGGTCCTCTTTGATATCAACCCAGATAAGGCCCCAGAACCGGACAGCATGACTAGCATATTTTATAAAAGATTCTTGCAAATTATGAGTCAAGATATAATTAAATTTGCCAAGGGATTTTTTACTACAAGGCGATTGACCCAAGACTAAATCAAACCAATATATGTCTTATACCAAAAAATGATCGTCCCAAAACGATGATTGAGTTTCGACCGATTAGTCTCTACAACGTGAGCTATACAATTATATGGAGACGCATTGGGACAACAGTTAAACCCCTTAAAATTTTCGGTCTTCTTCGGCAATAAAATAAACCCCAGTTCTTGACGAACCATCAAGAACTTAACTGGCATAACTAATGAAGGGGCATGGGGATGTATTTAGGACTCTCTGAAAAATTTTGTGGGTCAAAGAATAAGGTATTTGGCTTCGTACAAGATATGCTAAATAATCGGGTCAACACGTGGTCCACAAAACTCCTCTCTAAAGGAGGGAAAGAGGTTCAGATCAAATATGTGGCGCATGCTATTCTGACATATGTCTTGTCTTTTTTACTCCCTCAAGGCATCATCGATAAACTGAGAAGTGCTAATTAATACTTCTTGTGGAACTCCAAACAAAATAATAGGGGACCCCATTAGATTGCATGAGATAAAACTTGTCTTCCTCATGATATGGGTGCCCTTCGATTCAAGACCTCCATGACTTTAACCTCGCTCTATTTGCTAAATAAATGTTGCACCTTCTGCAGTACTCGAATATTGAATGCACGATATTATAGAAGTACCACCCCTTTGGCAGACCAGAATGTATATACCCCATCGTTCGGATAGTGGAGTATTATGAATGCATGAGATGTTCTTAGCCAGAGACTCAGGAAGACTATTGGATTGGGAGGAAACACCAAAGTTAGAGTGAACGTTGGATCACAGACAATCAAGGTAAGGCTGCAGAGACGGAGAGACCTGTGCAGTTAGTGTGACCCTAATCTCCCAATCCAACACTTCATTAGACAATACATTAATGATAGCAATGAGGCTCTACTTCATGACCTATTCCAACCCGATGATATCTGTCTTATCCTAGAGTTGATACCTAGTCAAAATTCCCACCGGGTTAGATATGCGTGGATATGAGATACTATAAAAGGCAAACCTCGTTAGCAAGCTAGAAAATATTGGAACCCAACATCAATCGTCGACAAAACCATGTCTGGAGGGTCAAATCTCCCGGAAATCTAAAATATTTCTTGTGGCAAGCGATATCTGGTTGTGTAGCCACTTGTAGACGTCTCACGTACCGTCATATGGGCAGATAGAAGAGCTGTCCTCGATGCAACACACCGGAAGAAACAATAAACCATTTGCTTTTTGACTGCCCCTCAACCCTACCAGTTTGTGCATCATTGATAAACTGAGAAGTCCTATTTCAAACTTCTGGTGGAACTCTAAACTGAATAATAGGAGACTCCATTAGGTTGCATGAAATAAAACTTTTATCCCAGGATATGAAAGGCCTTGGATTTCGAGACCTCTAAGACTTTAACCTCGCTCTGCTTGCTAAACAGTTTTGGAGCCTTCTGCAGTAGCTTAATTTATTTCTGAAGGGACGATATTACAGAGGTACCACCCCCTTGCAGCCCATCACTCGGATGGCGGAATATTATGAATGCAAGAGATGTGCATAGCCAGTGACTCATAAAGTCAACTGCATCGGTAGGAAACACCAAAGTTTGGAGTGAATATTGTATCCCATACAATCCGGTAAAGCTGCCAAGAAGGACATACCAGTTAGGTCAGCGGGACCCTAATTAGATGAGACACTCGTGATTGGACTGAGGCTCTACTATATGACCTATTTCAACCCGAGGATATATGTCTTATCCTAGGGTTGAGATCTCATTGGAATTTCCACCGGGCTGGAGATACGTGGAACCACACAAAATCGAGTTCATACACAGTGAATTCTGGATACGAGATATTAAGAAAAAAAAACCTCTTGTTAACAAGCCGGTAAATATTGGAACCCAACATCACTCGTCTACAAAGCCATGTGTGGAGGGTCAAAGCTTCCGGAAAGATAAAATATTTCTTGTGGCAAGCGATATCCGGTTGTGTAGCGACTTGCCAATGTCTCATGTACAATCATATGGGCACAGACAAGAGTTGTCATAGGTGCAGCCCGCCGGAAGAAATGATAAACTATTTGCTTTTTGAATGTCCCCTAGCCGTACAAGTTTGGGCCTTTCAGTCTTTTCGCCCCACCCGGGTTAATTCTCGAGTATATATTTATCCCAAATTATAGACAAATTATTTTGGAGATTGAAAGAAAGCGGTTTAGCCCCCCCCCTCCCTCCCCTCTACATCCTAACGGACATATATTGTTGGATCATTTGGTACATCTTGAAAGCAAGGAATGACAACGTCTTCGATGGCAAAGAGACCCTACAGACGGATACACTACAACTTGCTTCAGTGGAAGCAGAGAGTTGGCCTTTAGCAAACCAAAATGAGAATGAAGAAGACAAATATGATCTGCACCCTATCGTAGACTTCAGTATACATCCAATGCCAAACCACTGACCCACGTGCCAGATCGATGCCTCATGGATCGATCTAGTGCTGGTTAGCGGACTCAGATGGTATCTAAGGTATCAACCCTAGGATAAGACATATATCCTCAGACTCAGACAGCTTTTGAGCACTATTAAAATTTGATCGCTTACTGCATATATATGTACATCTTACAATAACCAACTAAAGTTCGAGTATATGAGTTTGTTAAATGTTGTGATTGGAGCCATTATAGTGGAAAGATTATATATTCATGTTTTGTATTCTAGACCATAAAATCACAAAATCGTATCGAATATGTTGCATATTTTCTGAGATTGTCAACGTTTTCCTAATTGCTTTTGAAAATGGTTTTTATTGCTGATTTCACTACCGCTTATTTAGTTTGTTTGGATTTACCTACGAAATCTTGTGACAGATTTAGGTTGATTGAATTCTCATGTTTTGTAATGTGACCATACAATTTGCTGAGGATTGGTAACTTTCACTATAATAATTTGTTTGTTGTCGCTTGCAACTAATTCCAGTTGGGTGGAAACTGTCACCACGTCAATAGTCCTCACATGCATCATAAAGGAGGCGTGAATATAACTTAGTGAAGATGATCATATCCGCTTACATAGAAAAATAATATATATAATCATTCCACACTAAAAAATAGCCATTTCTTTTTACTTAGCCATTTTCTTATTATCTAACCATTTACACATTACCGACCTGCAGGTCTACGTGACTTGAATGTCCACACAATCAGAAGATTCACATGATCCAAATATCCACATGATACAACTATCCACAAGATCCAAAGATTCACATGACCCACCGGTCCATGCTACCCGAAGGCTCACACGGTCCTCAAGCTCACAAGACCAAATAGTCCACATGACCATATCTATTGAGCAAATCATATGAACACGAAGAACATTCTTTGAGTCTTGAAGAATCACCTTCAAGAACGAAGAGCGAACATTCCATAAACGCTTCACTAAACCTTATCATCTTGAATACACAGATCAAACAAGATAAATTCAAAATATTATGTTGCTTCGAATCACATCCTCTTCTCGATTGAGTATAAAGAGATTTGATGAATCTGAACTCATTAGTATTTTTCAGCGAAGAAACTTCCGCTCCTTCTAATGTTTTCCATTCATTGTTCTCAAACTTCACACTCCAAGAATTAGTTTCTGCTCTAATACCTAAACCATTGGTACCTTTTCACCCTAACCCACAAATCACATTTTCTAGAAGCGATATTTTGGGACATAATTGACTTTGGCCTACTCAGCTCTGATACAAAATTAAAACATCCTGATCCGGAATTCTTTTGAAAACCGTTGGAAGTTTCAAGTAAATACCAAACCAAATTTCTCATCACATAAAGTTAAACAAATTAGAAAAAAAATACCAAGATTTTATTAAAAAAGGATCCAACACCAAAGTACCGTAAGGTGTCTAGGCAACAATATAGTTTTAATGAAAACACTCGATAAGTCCCAAAGTCCAAAACACCCATATCATGATGGTCTATATAGTCTCGTGTTCCAGCTTAATAACTAGTTCTCACCTAGAATACAAATTAGGCGTGATTATAACTTAGTGAAGACGATTATATCCGTCCACATGCAAAACAATATACAATCATTCCACGATAACATCACTTAGTCATTTGATTACTTACCCTTTTATTTAACCATTCACACATTTTAGAACCAAAGGTCCACGCGACCCGAAAGGCCATACGATCTGAAAATCCACAAAGATCAACATTATCTAAATATTCACACGATCCGAAGATCCATGCGATACACCGACCCACACGACTTGAAGGCCCATACGACCCTGAGGCCCATACGACCATGACGCCCACACGACCAAATGATCCACAATACATGCGGTACAAACGACCCTAAGATTCACACAATCTTAAGATCCACACGACTGATGGTCCTCACATTTAAAATATCTTGTCTTTTCTTAATTGACTTATCATTTGAATTCCTTTTCTTAAACATATTCCTCTCATGCCTTAGTACTTCGAATAAAAATCACTTTTTCCACATAGACGCCTTAACTAAACCATCTCATCGTTACACCAAATCTATCAAGCAAATCCTATGAATACGAAGAACGTTCTTCGAGTCCTAAAGAGTTGTCTTCAAGAATGAAGAAAAAACTTCCCATAAATGCTTCACTAAGCTATATAATCTCGAATATAAAGATCAAGATAGATAAACTTAAAATATTATAATGCCACGTATAACATCTTGTCTCGATTGACTCTAATGAGATTCAAAGATTCTAAAATCGTTAGTGTTCTCCAGCAAAAAAATTTGCGCTCCTCCTACTCGATCGTCCTTCTCAAAATTCTTGCTCTATGAATCCATTTCTTCTCTGATTTCTCTCTAAATATTTTTCAAGTGTTTTGTGAGAAATGATAGTTCAAGGGGTCTTTATATAGGATTTCAAAGCTTCGTCACCAAGTTGGGCACTTAATGCAACTTTCTTATTTGGTTTTATCCTATCTCGCCGTTATTCATTGACTCATATTTTACAATATATTCTTTAACCAATTTATGCACACCACCTTCCTTTCTTACGATCTGGCATCAAAGGTCAATTAAAATTCTCTTATTTGGATCATGCATTTTCTGATAGCCGAACATTCCTTAAATGAATTTGCATTTTTATTTTATCCTTTCTTATACCGAATAAATCCTGGATTGGCTTAAGGTCACTAAGCCCGGACCGGGATCATTTCAAGTGTTATGAAACATTCAACACTTAGTAAAAATTCACCTTCTTTATTTCAATCTTAAATGATTACATGTGTTTCAACCCCGTACAGCTTTTTCCATACAACAACAATTTTTCAAAAAGTAGATTGTTACAACTCTATCCCACGAAAATCGTTCCCGAATCAGCATCGACTATATGCTTATCGCCTTGAGATTCTAACAACTATGAATAGCTGGCCCTCATGTTGCTTGCATACTCTTGGGCCATTTCTTGAATCTAATCTCGCTCGAATACTTTCCACAGTGGGAACCTTTTTCCTTTTAATTCCTTGTCTGTCAATTTCATTGCCTTGATAGGTCATTCTCAAACCAAAAAATCCGACCTCAATCCTTGGATGGTTGGGGGGGAGGGAGAATAATCAACGCCATATCCTTTACAACCTTCCTTAACTGATACACAAATAAAGTTTTTGGATAAGTCCAGAAGATAAGCCATTGCACCATTCTGTTTAAGGATCTTGTGTGACCCCATGTACCTCAATTGCAGCTTATCCATCTTTGCAGCCAATAAATATTAAACTACATTTAACATACTCTCATATCGGAACATGTGTAAGAATATGTTGTTAGATTTTTTTTCATAATAATGTGGTAAGGATTTCAAAAACTAAGCTTAAAAGTAAAAGGTAGATTGTGTAAAAATCATATGTTGATGTAACCAATGCCCAAAAATTGATTTACTTGACTAAGTTATGTGTCGAATTTATCCCATAGACCAATATGGATTTTTTTTCTTGCCTAATTCACATGGAAATATGTTTACATATGTTTTCTTTTGATTTTTTCGTCATTACATAGTTGTATATGTTGTACTAGACGTACCAGACATATAGTTGTACAAGTTGCATCAAATGTGTCATACAGGAAAAAAGTCGTATTAATTGTGCAAAATCATATTAGTTGTACATGACATACCAGATAGAAAATAATATATCAAAATTCCAGTCACACAAAGTTAGACAAACACAAATAACATCCACAACACATAAACGAATAACATCGCAAAAGTTCCAACTAATAAGTATCTAGTTCTTTGTTTTCTTTCTTTATTTTTGCGATAATCCGGAGGTAAGATATACTGAGCTTGTTTTTTCCCATGAATATCCCAATGACCACTGCTCAATCCAGTAATATTTGGAGCGAAAACCATGTAATAGAGGCTCATGTTTTGTTGTTTCTGCATGCCTCATGATAGCAGCTATTGCATGCGTAAATAGATATTGGCCAATATCAAAATACTTACAGCTGCAAGTTTTCATTCTCCAATAAGAAAATAACATTTGTTATCGCGTCCAATCACATTGCACTCAAGCACCGTTAACAACTTTGCAGCCAGATATATGGTGTGCAATTGACTATGCACACGCGACACCAGTATATGTGTCTCTGATATTTTACCGTTGGTGGTGTCGATGTTATACCTTTCTTCTGAAAAAATAATAAATTTCTCATTTGCTCTCATTAAAACTCTCATCCATATACTCAGTGGCATCTGGATACCTTTTTCTAAAATTAGCATAGAGTCTCTTGAACTGAGACTATTTATAAACATGAACGCATTCTCTAGCCTTTTTTTAAACTACACATGTCCCAATGCTATACACAATTGATTTCACATTCTAAGACAAACGATATATGTAGTATCCATAACGAGACTTTGGGTAAATATCTTTTATTGTCTTAATGATGCTTGCATTTTATCAGAAAGAGACACAATTTCAAGATCATCCGGTACTAATGTTTTCAACATATTCATAAACTACCTCTAACTTGCATCTTTCTCACCATCAACTGCACCAAAAGCAAAGAGATAATGATAACGATTTGGATCATGAGTAGAAGAAATAATAAGCACTCTACTACGTAAACTCTTGAGGTGAGTTTCATCCATAATGATCACTTTTCTCATGGCATTGAAACCCTTTAATGCAAGCTCCCAACGTGATGAATAGATACTTAAACTTGTTGTTCTCATCCACCTTTAGTCGTGTCACTGTACTAGGATCCACCCTCCTTAAGATATGCAAGTAAGAAAACAGCCTATGAAAACTCTCATCTGAACTTCCCACACATCACTAACAGCTTGCTTTTTCCCTCTCAAAGTGATAGAATATGAAACCTTAACACCAAATCTTATTTGAACCATTTCTATGAGACTTTTTGGAGTTGGAGTCTTGAATTGACCTGGATAATCATCATCAAACACATATGCAACCAATCATGGTGTGCATTTCTCTATATTTCTGCTTGTAGATGAAGTTAAGTGAGAGCATGTATGTTCTTCACGTAAGTTCTAACTGATAAAAATCTGAATTTTTAAGCTTTGCAACTCGTAAATACCATTTGTAACTAAATCCAAGACATTTTAACACATAAACGAGGCCAGTGTCGACTTGGCTGTAGCAACCTAAAACAATGATGATGCACATATTTCTCCACAATCTTTCACTTACTCCTTACATCTAAAATCTTGACCTACAATCAGATTACTAACATTTTCTCATTCAACATTTACTACTTCAGCTGCGTGTACATCATGTTTGGTGTTAAGATCACCATACATATCAGAGTTATCCATGTAAGCCACTTTGTTACAAGGATCATTTTCACCATCTGAACTATGAGGAACAATTTCCAACTCCGCAATTGCAATGATACCGTAATTAACTCTAGCATCCTCACAAGCTCCTCATTCATAAAAAAACTGCTCATGACTCTGGTTGTCTGAGACAAATTTAGTGAGCTACACATGCAAATCATCTCTATACTAATCTTTATTAAATGCTATCAAATATGTTGAAATATCTTCATCATCCACGATGTATGATGGATTTTTAGTATCCACTATCAGTAGAATGTAACACAACAGAAGCTTTGTCGTAGCTTCATCGACCATAGTATGCATGCTTATACTCTTAACCAACCGAGTATAAGTGATATGCTTCCAAGTTGCCTTCATCATTAAACTAGTAATATGATGCTCTTTCCAATTCCATTGTGTTTCATTTCCCTCGTCTGAATAATATCTTCATAATCAAAATTTTTGAACATGCCACAAATATTCTCTATTGTCCTCTGAAAAAAAAAGAATAATAAACAACATTAGTACGCTTGAGTTATACCAATTATACGAGTTGTCCAAGTTATGAGTTATCCAAGTTATACCAGATGTACCAATTATACGAGCTGTTCTATTTATACATTTGAACCAATTGTACTAATGGTACCATTATCAGTTGTCCAAATTGTCCACGTTACACCAGTTATATCTCTCTTATTATACCAGTTCTACAACAATTTCAGAATTCAATCTATACAATCTATTATAGATTGTCAATGTGACACCCTATTAAACTTCAAAAAGAAAGTTTAATATGTACAGAGACTCTGGGGTTATTAAAAAATTCAGCAAAAACCTATCGAAAACACAAATTGAAATCAGATCTTCAAACAAACTCAAAACACCAAATTTAAATGCATTTAACCAAATAGAGAAGAAAGTGTCGTTGAAAATGTGTTGGGATTAAGAGAGAGAGGGAGAGACAGAGAGAATATTAGAAGAAAAAACATTAACCTTATGATTTTTTCCGGTAAAAGATGTGACAATAAGGAGTTGTGTGGCAAAAGAAAAGCAATTTGGAAAACAGAGAAAAATCGAATATGTGTTAAGATTGGTAGACTTTTTTTTCTTAATTCATATTATAATTAGAAGGAGAATTCATCAAGGATGATTTTTGAATTTCAACATTAGAAAAGTAAAATATAGATTAACGGTGCAAACCAAAAAAAAGTTTGGCGTCGAAAGTCAAACAAGATTTTGATCCTCCAAATTATGTTATCTGTTGAATCATAAGAAACTCATACTGTTTAGATTCTCATGCTTCAAGTCACATTAGACTTAGATCTTTAAATTTGTTCGTTAAATGAATGGTAAGTGAAATTGCTGAAAAATGTGCATAATATAATAAAAGAAGAATAAGAGAAGATAATGCCATGATTAGCTTAGTTTTTTATTCTATCCTTTTAATTTTATTTAAAATAATTGAAATTCATAAAACATCATTTTATATATTACAAACGATTTGTCTTGAGTTCTGTCACCAATATAACGTTTACAAAGTTATTAAATAGAGGGTAAATATTGAGGTGAGTGTAGTGACATGTATTTTTGGAATTGGGGGTGTATCTTATAAAAAATAAAGTTGAAGGTGTTTTCTATGCAGAAAAGCCCTTAAGTTAATTAAAATTTTGGTGAATAAATTTTTCAAGTATAAAATTTTTGGTTGGTATTTCACTGTAAATTTTTTTACATCTAGATCTAGTAAAAAAATATTTTAGTCTCAAAATAAGTATCTATTTGGTATTGTATAATGATTTTCTCGTGTATTTCTAGATTTTGTAAAATGCTGCCTATAGGTATTCAGATTTAAAAAACTAACATCTTAGCATATTTAAAATGACTGTCAATCTTCTAACATAATAATTGTGTGAATCAATTCCAATTATGTATAGATCTATAAATCACTCAAATGATCGTAAAAAAATATAATAGTTGCATTATTTATAAATTATTGATCACAGATAATAAGGTAGAATTTTTGAATTATTCCATATGTAAATAGACCATTTTGCTTTATAATGTAAATAATTTTACTATTAAAAAAAAGGTAAATGATTGATATCGAAAATATATACAAACTACAGTTAGTTTGTAGTAAGAAGTGAGAATGATGTAACACAAGTAAATAGTCAATTAGCTTCTAACGGTGCTATATATTATTGTAAATTAAGAATTAAATTTAATATTTTATTGGGCCAAAATTGCTTTTCAAGAGGACTCAAAAACCATAATTTCCTGAAGAAAGCAAATTCAGAGAGAGAGAGAGAGAGGTGATTTTGAAATTAGATAAAGCCGATTTTTCACTCTCCGATTATTTTATTTGCCGGAGTTTCTGTTCCCACCGTCTCTCCTTCTCGCCGCCGTGTACAGTTGTTCTTCTGCAAACTAAACTTTCCGCCGCCGGTAACTTTTGCTTCTGTTCTTCGAGAGCTCTCGATCTCTCGAATCGATGTTCTTTGTATTTTAGGTTTTCGTTTTCTTATACTAGGAATCTGAGAAGACGAATTCGTGGTTCATCTAATTTACCTTTTTGTCGCTAAATCATCATCTAGCTCGATCGCTTTGCCCTAGATTTTTTGATGGCGAAGTTCCAACTTCTCAATCTACTTCTGCTTTATTTCGTTCGTGTGTTGTGATCGAGTTTTTAGTTTTCATTTAGTGATAAGATATCTATCTTCTTTCTGGATTCTCTTAGACCATTTCTTCTTAATCATACTCAGAGAGGATTATGAAACATCAGAATTTGTTATCCAGAATGTTCAATTTCTCAGTTTCATTAGTTCTATTGTGATTTCTGCTCATACAAAGCTAATCTCGTTTCAATGGAAAAAAGGTATTACTCAATAATTAGCATGTCATGAAAGCTTGAACTTGAATAGGCTTATCAATTTTAAGATTGTATTGAAATATAAGTTCGTAAATCATGTGATTTGACTTATTTACTAACCACTTGAATTCTCATTTCAATTGTATGCTCTTTTTTTTCCAGCTCGTCAAGATGATTGGATCGTTTCTTACAAGAGGATTGGTGTAAGAAATCATACTATGGTATTTACTGTTGATTAGGATGTTGGATATTTGCTAAATTTCGTGTTGCAGAATGGTGTTGGGTTATGCTTACCCTGCGTATGAATGCTACAAGACTGTTGAAAAGAACAGGCCTGAAATTGAGCAGCTTCGCTTTTGGTGCCAGTACTGGTATATTGTTTATATTGGCCCTTTCGTTTCGTCTCCCTTTGTAAGGTTGAAGGCTGGTGTTTATGCGGCAGGAATCACTTACTTTAAAGTAACTATCAATTGCAGGATATTGGTTGCTTGCTTGACAGTTTTTGAAAGAGTTGGTGATGCGTTTGTTTCATGGTGAGCATTCTAAGCAAATTCCGCCTGATTTCTCCAACTACGACAATGTTTTTTCTCTGTTCTTATGATCGTTTTGTCTACATTTCTCCTCAAGGGTTCCATTGTACAGTGAAGCTAAGTTAGCATTCTTCATATACCTGTGGTATCCTAAAACCAGGGTAAGTGTATATTTGATCAAATGAGAAACAGGAGTCTTTCTATGTGTTCATGATCCTTTGTCTTTGCTTGTTCAGGGCACTACATATGTCTACGAGTCCTTCTTTAGGCCATATCTCTCACAACATGAGAATGACATAGACCATAGCTTGTTGGAGCTAAGGACGAGAGCTGGAGATATGGCAGTTATATACTGGCAACGAGTTGCAAGCTACGGTCAGACTAGAATCCTTGAGATTTTGCAGTATGTTGCTGCACAATCAACTCCAAGGCCGCAGCCACCTCAGGTATGAATGAAAAGTCGGCAATAAGTATCACCACTTGCTGCATTCTCCTAGAGAAATAAGTCAATGCTATGATAATAACTAATTGAATGCATTTAATTTCTGTCATATTCGTTTGTGATTCAGAAACGTGGAGGTAGAGCTAATCAAGCTCCTGCTAAGCCTAAGAAAGCCCCTAACGCCCAACCAGAATCTGAAGAAGCAGTGTTGCCCTCGTCGTCTAGCTCATCTTCAAGTGACAATGAAGGTAATGAGGCTACCGGTAAAGCAGCAGGCCCTTCAAAACCTACATCGGCACCAGCCTCAGATAGCAAAAACGCGAGTATCACTCAGATAGTACAAAAATTAGTCTCTTCCCCAACCGCAAACCCAACCAAATCAACCACCCAAGTAGAAGCGGAACCAATGCAGGTAGAACCAGTGGACGCAGAAGCTGAAGTGGAACTAGTGAACGGGAATTCAAACCCGGAAGGTCCAAAGGAGACTGTAATGGAGCAAACAATCAGGATGACTCGTGGAAGGTTGAGGAAGACGCGGTCAGAGGAAAGCCGTTGAATAAATGTCACAAAGATTGTTAATTACTTTCATAACATTTGTCTGTCTTTCTCTCTTTCTGCAGTGTCTAGAATTTCGTTGACAGGAACTAACACTAGTGGGAATGCTTGTATGAAAAGTATATTTGTTTGTTTCTTTCTTTTATTCAATTCGTTGCGTTAAGTGTACACATGACACTATTTGTTTATTGTTTGGTTCTTCTGATTTGTTAAGAGTAATTCGGTTAAAAGGTACAACTACTTGAGAGTAGAAACGAAGCAAATATCTGCCATAAATCAAAAAGTGGTTAGGAAGCAGTTAAATGTTCCATTGCACCTAATCATATGATCAAATGACATTATAAACGAAACTACAATAGTTTATAAAGGGATTAAAAATTAGGTAGCTGGTATTGAGACCATCCACCGGTTTTGTCATCTATGGTTTAATTTCCTTGTACCATCGAATTACTTTTTTCTTAGAGAGAATTTTACTACCTAATTCCTTTTTTATTGAATGCTTATCTTTATCAAATTCTTCCAACATGGAAAAAAATGTACATTTTCGTTACTATCCGTTATTGGCTAGTGACGTCGCAAGATGCAGTTCAGTTGCTTTCAATATGCAGCACTTTTCATGTCTATTGCGATCTGGTGTTGTGTTTCAGCTAATGGACTAGAATTGTTTTTTGGATAATTCTTTGTTTAAAATTGCATGATCTTTCTGCTATGTTCTTATCTTGTCTCCTTTTCTTTTAATGGGTCCAGCCATTAGTTAGTCATTTGCTCTATCCAAACTAATTCTCGTGAATCTTATAGTTCTCTATTTCGATATAAACTAGATCTGAATGAATTATGGAAGCCACTTTTGCACAATGGTTGACCAAAGAATCATACACACTTTTACACTAAGAGCTTTGAGATTCTGACTCCCAAAAACTGCAATTCATTTTCATTTATGCAGATTAATGGAGATAACATTACAAGAGGTCTTTAACATGGTAAGCAAAAAAAAACCATTTGGTTTAGATGCTCATAAGAGGGTAGATGTATATGTTGTACAATTGTTGATATAAGAGTTCTCATAACTTGTAATAGAAAAATACATCAATGTTTGAAAAAAGCTTCTAAATAAATTTTCAATGATTAAAAACTGATAATACTAATATTAAACAAATAATTTTTCCATCAAGAGGAAACAAAGTATATGGGAGAAGAAACAAAGGAATGCATTAGTTATAATTCAAAAAGTGATGTCGGGAGAAAAGTAATAGGGGCTTGGGTTTTCGGACTTGTGAAGATTTTCATACAGCGCTTTTTGGAAAACAGCTATGGAGGTTAATTGAGCACCTCAGTCATTATTCTCACGAGTTTTCAAAAGAAAGTATTTCTGTAATACGGGGACTCTGGATCCCATTAGAAACTACTCGCCATCCTATGGTTGGCGTAGTATTATCTCAGCTCGATCTCTGGTAAATAAATGACTAATTAATAGGATGGGAACATGTGAGTCTATTTCCACATGGAATGACCCTTGGATCCCAACCTCTCGCCCAAGACCAACAACCTAAAAAACTTACAACTATTACCCGTCTCTTCGAGTAAGTCATTTAATTGATCACCGGATGGTGGAGTGGAATGAACAGTTCATTAGAGCCATTATTGTCCTGGAGGATGCGGCCATCATATTAAGTATGCCACTTAGCCGATCCAATCGGATGGATTTATGTGGGTGGCATTTCACAAAGTCTGGAAAATATACAGTGAAGTCTAGTTATCAAACGGAACAACTGATCGGGAATACAAATGAAATATATCCTCATTTTGGGCTTTATATCAAACCATTGCAGGCATGTACATGGAAGATTAATTGTCCACCCAAAATCAAACATTTTATTTGGCAGGTATTAACAGGATGTTTACGAGTTCTAAAATTCTAAAAGTACGGTGGCTGAATTGTGATGTACGCTGTTCTCGGTGCAGGACGGATGAAGAAACCATAAATCATGCACTCTTTAAATGCCCCCTAGCGCTACAAACATGAGCTATGTGTTTTTCAATCTAGATTTTTTATTTTGGAGGATTCCTCAGGATATTCCAAAGCGGCAGTTTTCGTGGATACTCTGGTACATTTGGAAAATTGGAAATGATAAAACTTTTCCAGAATATTGATAGGGACCCAAAAGATACTATTAAGCTGGCATAAATAGAGACATTATTACGGGATGGGGCGCAATTAACAGAGATAAAACAAATCAAAGTCCCTGAAATTGAACAAAGGGAATCAAAGAACACTCAACATACACCATGGTGTTACACAGATGGCTCTTAGAAGGATGAAGACTGTTTTTCTGGCCAAGGATGGTACATTCGTCATGCTGGAACTAATCAATTGCTAGGGGTGAGAAATACGAGAAGCAGCTTAACATCGCTACACATAGAATTTGAAGCTCTCATATGGGTAATGGACTGCATGAACGCCTACAATCAGAAGGATGTAACTTTTGCAACAAATTGGTGTGAATTGGTGGGAATGGTGTCTGAACCACGGGAGTGGCTGGCATTTGCAATCCATCTAGAAGAATTTGAGCAAAGTAAGAAGGGTTACTGAGGTTTAAAGTCGTTTGGATTGCGCGTGCATGAAACACTCCAGCAGAAAAATTAGCACAGAATGCTTGGACTCAACCGACATACACGGTCCACATAGGCACTAAAGCACCAAATTGGATGACGGGAGTTATTTACTTTTATTATAAATTTTATCGACAAAATTTTTCTTTGCATTTGGTAGCAATTATATTACAATTTTAATAGTTAATTTCAGTTGTGTTAGCATGTTATATTAAATTTTTTGAAAATTGTTGATAAATAGTAAAATTGGTATACAAGTTAGTCAAATCAAATAATATATAATATATAATTGTTGAAAAAAGCTCTCCAGTGTTTTGACGAATCAGCACAAAAAAAAATGGCATGTGTCATTTTTTTGTCCTATCATTTTCTACTATGTCCATTAAAAACTAGGACCAAACAAAACCACTAATAAAGTCAGTAAATCATAAGCAAAAGAGACCGACACATTAGTTATGGATACATATTTTGTCTCGTTCTTAAACTTGTATTGCATTTTATTTTTGATATTTGGAGAAATGTTTTCCATGCTTAAGATCACATCGAACTATTAGATGTAGAAGAATATTTATGATTAATGATAAAATATTTGTACACTTTGTTTATATACACTTAATTTAATTAACTTGTTAACCGATTCCGGTTTATAACTCTAATACCCTCCCTCAAATCGAATTCTTCAACCGGAAAACATAAACTTGAAAAAGAATATCGAGACAAGAGAAGCTTGAATGTCTTTGGTTAAACAGTCTTTGTGAACAAGTCAGCCAACTGATTCCTAGTAGTTACATGAAGAAAGTTCAGGAAACCAGCTTTCAATCAATCACGAACAAGGTTGCAGTCATTCTCCAAGTGTTTTGTTCTTTCATGGAAAACTGAATTTGAAACAATCTCAATGGCGATAGTATTTTCACAAAACAAGTTTGGGGGACCAGTGGCTTGAACATGAAGGTCCGTGAGCAGCTGATTCAACCAAATAAGCTCACCAATTGTGTCCTCAGATCCATTGTTTGTTGCTTTTTGGATTTCCATGATATTAAAGAGTCTCCAAGAAAATCAGAAAAGCCAGTAGTGGATCTCCCTGGATTCGGACATGGTGCCCACTCCTGGCAATTTCTAGGCCTAGAAAGTAATTTACTTGGACCAATATATTTGAGCTTGAAGACTTGAGAAAAGTATTCTTGAGATCCGAGAAAGCAACATCATCATTACTAGTCATGAGAATGCCATCAACATACACTAGTAATACGATAAATGTAGAACCAACCAGCTTGAAAAATAGGGTGTGTTTTGTTTCAGATCGAGTGAAACCATGCATGAGAAGATCTCGGAGAACTTTGTATACCATTGACGGGATGACTGTTTAGGCCATAAAGTTACTTGTGAAGCTTTTGAACTGCATTTGGGGGCAAGATTTACCTTGGAGGAGGTGTATAACTAGGCGGTAAATGCATGTAGATCTCTTTATCAAGATCGCCATGTAGGTAGGCATTTGTGACATCCAGTTGAGTAAGAGACCATCCATGTTTTGCAGCCAAGTCAAGTATCAATTTAACAGTGACAAGTTTGGCTCTAGAGAGAAAGTGTGAATCTAATCCACACCCTCCTCTTGGGTATACCCCCTTTGCCACTAAGGGAGCTCGATATCTATCAACTATCCAGCTTGGATTATGTTTGATTTTGTACACCCATCTCTAATTAATTGGTTGTTTTCCCTAAGGGTAGAGAAACCACTGAGAAAGTACCAGTTTTCACACAAGTCTACAGTTCCTCATTCGTAGGAGCATGCCATTTTTCATCTTTAATAGCATCAAGAAAATTATTTGGTTCTGACTCAGATGGTATAGTTAGAATGAAGGAATGAAGAAAGTGATAATCCTGCAGGTATTATGGCACATGTGTGTGCCTCTTAGATCCTTTTCATTCATATAAATAGTATTGTGAGAATCTAATGAGAAATTATTGTTTACAGATAAGACTTCAGGAAGAAGAGATGACGTGCCTAGAATAGGAATGGGAAGAATAGTGTTTGAAAAAAGATCAAGTGTGGAGGAAGAGAGGGCTGAGGAGTGAAATGGAAAAATATCCTCATGAAAGACAACATTTCTGACAATAAGAATGGAATAAGTATATAAACGTAAGATTTTATACCTCTTGTAACCAGAAGGATAACCCAGAAAAATTGAAGTTTCTACTCGATGTGTGAATTTGTGTCTGTTTTTGGGAAATGTGGAAACACGGCATAGAAAGCAAAAAAACTTGAGAAGAGAGTAATTGAATTTTTTATTCATGAAAAGTTGAAATGAATTTTGTTTTTGATTGGGGAAAAAAGAGTCATGGCCACATTAAGGATGTGTTTGTACTTGCGTTCCACCATGTAGTTTTGTTGCGGTGCGCCAACACCGAAATAATAGTGAAAAAATGCTTTTAGAATTAATAAGAGAATTAAAGGTAAGCTCATGAGCATTATCAAAATGAATGGTTTTAAGTTTAGTATTAAATTGAGTTGCCACAATATTGAGAAAAGAAGGGAAGACTAGTATTAAATTGAGTGGCCACAATACTGGGAAAAGAAAGAATGACATTGAGCACATCAGTTTTAGATTTTAAGAAATAAACTCATGTAACTTGAGTGTGATCATCAACCAATGTAAGAAAATAGCAAACCCCCTAAGTGGAAACAACTGAAAAAGGGCCCCAAATATCCAAATGAACAAGATCAAAAGGGTTCTAAGATATACTATTATAAGAGGCAAAAGGCACACATTGTTGTTTAGCTAAATGACAAGTGTGGCAATGTGACCCATCTTCGAGTTGAGATTTAGGAATAGAAAGATCGTTAGAAAGAACTTGAAAAGGATGGTAGTATATGTCCTGAAAATAGAGATTGTTCTCTAAGCTACCCCTCCCAATCATCAACCCCTGAGTAAACTCCTAAAAAAGGCAAGAAGAAGGGAAAACTTTAATGGAAGAGGCGGAGACACAATTATGAAGCAAGGAGCTGACACTTATCAGATTGAAGTGGAAAGAAGGAATTGAGAAGACGTTTTGGAGAAGAAGTTTATATGATAGTTTGAATGTACTATACATGATTAATGACAATCTGAGTATTATCAGGTAATTTTACAGTAATTTCTGAAATACTATAAATGTCATCAAACAGACTTACGTTGCAACACACATGTGTGGTTCACCAGAGTCGATAATCCAAGCAGTAGAATTAAGGCATGATTCTTTTATAAAGGTGCATATGAGGTTACCTGATGAGGTTGATCCATATGTGACATTGATGCTAGGCATAGAGGATTGAGCTTTGATGGTCAATTGTTGAGCTAACTGGTGAAGTTGCTCTTCTGAAAGCTTAACCAGAGCATTGGAAACCTGATGAAAATGATCTTGAACCCCGAGATAATTGGTAACCATCACATTCCCAACAATAACCTTGGCATTGATATTTTGAAATTGTTGACAATTATTGTTCTGCTGCTGGAGAGTTGCAGATTGACGAGATTGAAAATGTTTGGGAGCATGATTTTGTTGATGTTGTTTACCGGAAGATTTGTAACCAGGAGGATATCTATGGAGCTTGTAGCATTTGTTGAAAGTGTGCCCCTGCAAGCCACAATAAGTGCACATAAGGCATAATTTAGATTTGTAGCCACCATAAGCTGCTCCAATGGTGTCATCATGTCATGAAAAATGGCCTAAATTCTCACTGGTCATAAGCCTTGGATAAAAAACTTAGCTGGAAGAGCACTCAGATTACATCATATTGAGGCATCTACATGATCATCTTTTGGTGTTCATATTGAATAAACATATTCAGTCTTCTTTAAGTCCGGTAAAGGATCAATTAGGATGATTATTTCTCGAACGTTTTCATAAGAATCATTCAAACCAAAGAGAAACTTGATCACAAAGCTTCGTTCAAAGAGATCCATCCATTTCGAGTTCACATCACATATGCAACCATCAGATACACAAGTTCAAAAATCTTGAGCACTCTTAACATCTTCCCAAATGGTAAGAAGCTTAGTATAGAAAGTGTTGACGTCTAAGGAACCCTGACACAAAGCCATGAAGTTGTTCGATTTGATAAAGATGAGGTAATTTGTTTTGCTTAAATCTAGCCTACAGTTTTTTTCCAAATACCATGAGAAGTCTTAACATAGAGCACATAATATCTGATGGTTTTTCAAACGGAGTTCATTAACCAAGATCTTACCACATCGCTAACTCGAGACCAAGCTGTTGCATCTTGGTGACCATCAACAAGCTTTGGAAGATATCCATAAAAAAAAAACAAAGCTTGTTGTGGCCATTCAGCGCCATCATCATCGGTTCATGCAAGGAGCCAAAATCAGCGGCGCCTGTGAGATGATCGGATACCAGAAGTAAGCCAGAATGATCACTTTCACTAAGAAAGTAGGGTTATCATAAGAATCGCGAGAAATCAAAGCCGGATTCGCCATGAAAGACGAATGACAGACCTCGAGAAAAGAACGGTGAAAGAAAAATAAACGAAAATGGAGATCAAAAAATTAGAAAGGGACGATTCAAGTCAGTCTGAGATTGAATCAACGAAAAAACAAGCTCAAATCATGGAGATCAAAGCTGAAAGAAAAAAAAAGTGAAATAGGGTTACGGAGTGGAAGGTGAACAATAATCTTTGATACCATATTAAATGTAAAAGAATATTTTTGATTAATGATAAAATATATGTACGCTTTGTTATATTTAATATAGTATCACAGTTTATTGTTCTCCTTCCACTTCATAACCGATTCTAGTTTAGAATTCTAGCATATAGTAGAAAGGCAGATACATAGAAAAAGAGTCCAGCTGCGAAGGCAATGAACAATGCATCATTTTCTCGTTTCTTCTTTCTTTTCTCTGTTCATTTATTTTTAATGGCTATCTCATATGAAATGCATTTTGAAAGAGCATTTGGTGTTACCAACATCAAATCTCACATCCTGCTCATTCACGATCTAGATGATCACAATTATGATGCATGAAGAGAGCTGTTTCTTACACATTTCTTAACATTTGATGTCCTAGGATACATTGACGAAATTTTACTTCCGAACAAAGATAATGATCAACCTTGCAAGAATAGTGACGGTTTGGTTAAACTTTGGGTCTATGGAACACTTGCTCCACCTCTGTTCCGCTCTTCCTTCCAAACCGGCGGCACTGCGAGAGATGTATTGTTACGAATCGAAAATCAATTTTGGAACAACAGAGAGGCTCGTGCGATTCAACTCGACAATGAGATTTGTACAACATATCTATCACTTCAAGAATGTTGTCACAACCTAAAATCCCTTTCCGATCGCCTCTCAAATAGGGACAGGCCAGTCAGTGAGAGAACGATGGTCATGTACCTCCTCAATGACATCAACAAAAAATACGATAAAGGCTTTGATGCAGCAAAGTCAATGTTGGAGATGGAAGAATCACGTTTCAAAAAGACACCAAAATCATGAGCCACACGCATCGGTCACTCTTCCTCCTCAACTGCTCTCACCATCTCTGCCCCAACATCTGACCGATCTCAACCACAAAATCAATGGCAGAAGTTCAACAATTACTGTAGAGAAGAACTGGTTGTTAACATAAACAATTTCTAGTATAGACAAAACTTTGCAAATTGGGGCCCATAAAATATTTGTTAAAGCCCATTTCCTCTCTGACCCAATCAATTTACACATTAGTCTCCCTATTCTCAAATTCCCACATAATGTGGTCCATCTGCTTCTCCTCTAATACATCACACAGCTCAGCAGGCGAATTTGATTAAAACTCAGTCGAAAACAGCCTTTCCCTAAGCATACACCACTGAAACGTTAATTGATCCAACACGAGCATATTAGTATATGGACTCGGGTGCTACTGCTCACCTATTGGAATCAGCAGGTACTCTCCACTCTAACCTTAAACATAATATCAAGCACTCATTCATTGTTGGTAATGGATTGAAGCTTCATGTTTCTTCAATTGGTTCATCGACCCTTCGAACTAATTCTCGTCCTCTTTCACTGCAAAATGTCCTTATCACTCTCCAAATTGTCAAAAATCTTATCTCTGCTTGTAAATTTATAAAAGACAATTGGTGTACTGTTGAATTTGATCTATTTGGCTTTTCTGTGAAGTATCTTCAAATATGTCAAACTCTGCTCAAATGTTAAAGCTCTAGTGATATTTATCCTCTTCTTGCTTCTTTCAATAAGCCACCTCCTTCTTCATCATTAATTTTTCTTCTGACTTTGGCATAAGAGACTTGAACTCACAAATAATGCATCTCTTCGTTCAATTCTTTCTCCCAATTCAATCTTTGTAATAAGAGAAATTTCCTTCATCGGGTTCTCCATGTCATTTGGACAAACAAATAAAACTTTCTTTTGTTCGTTCTCAGTCAGAAATGACTAAATCCTTTGAAATCATTCACTCTGATGTTTGGCCTTCACCAGTTCCAAGTATGAGTGAAATCAAATATTACATTTTGTTTCTTTATAATTTTACTCAATTTCTATGGGTTTATCTTCTTAGATGAAAAAGCGATTTTTTTTCAATTTTTTTCATTTCATGGCTTACGTTCAAAAATCAATTCAATATTCAAATTCAATCATTCCAAGGCGATAAAGGAAGAGAGTTTAACAACACTCAATTCCACAATATTCCGACACAAATGTAATTAAATTATGATTTTCGTGTCCTCACACTTTTCAAAAAAATGGAAAGTCTAAACGGATGATCCGAGCCATCAACAATTCAATCTGAGCTCTTCTCTTTCAAGCTCAACTATCAGTATGTTATTGGGTGGAAGCCCTCCATGTTGATGTCCACCTTTTAAACATCTTTCCTTCTTCCAGTATGCAAAACCAGATCCCCTTCACTCTTCTCTTCAAGAAACAACCAACCTATAATCAGTTAAATGTCTTTGGTTCCTTGTGTTTTCCTAACTTAACACAATCAAATCCGAACAAACTGTCACAACATTCAACTCCTTTCTTGTTTCTTGGGTATCACTCACAACATCGTGGTGATAGATGTCTTGATCTAAAAACAAAAAAGATCATAATCTCACGGCCACATTCATTTTGACGAGGAAAAACTCTTAGAAGCTCTTCCTAATCAAACTCGTGACACATCATATCAATTTCTTGATATTCATGAAGACACCTCTCCTTTGTTTCAATCTATCCTTCAAACGACAATTGCTGATCTACCTTTAAACACCACACTCAATCCTCTAATCCAGCCACTAAGTCAATGTCAATGTCATAAAATGACGACAAGGAGCAAAGCTGGAATACACAAACCAAAATAAATCATTTCTCTCTTCACTACGAATAAATCTTCAAAATCACCTCTTCCAAAAAATCACATTCAGGCTCTCTCTGAACCTAATGGGAAACCATTAGTGACTGATGAGTACGATGCTATGCTTAAGACTAAAAGTTGGAATCTTGTACCATGACCTCCCAACGCCAATATAGAGAAATTAATGTGGTTGTTTAAACATAAATATGAAGCAGATGGTACTCCCACACGTCACAAGTCAATATTAGTAGCTAATGGTAAATCGCAGGAGGTTGGAGTTAACTTCACTGAGACATTTAGTCTCGTAGTCAAACCTGCTACCATTCATACAGTTCTGAATATTGGTGTTGCACGAAACTGGCCAATTCATCAATTGGATGTTCATAACGGATTTCTTCACGGAAAATTCGAAGAAGTAGTGTATATGCACCAACCTCCAGGGCTTATTGATCAGCGATTCCAAAATCATGTGTGTAAGCTATAATGATAAATCTACGGCTTGAAACAGGCACCGAGAGCTTGGAACGCCATATTTGTAAAATTTATTATAAATCTGGGCTTTGTCACAAGCGAAGCCGATGTTTTTTCTGTTTGTGTACATGAAAGAGATTAACCTTGCTTACATATTGCTGTATATCAACGACATCCTCTTAACAGTCTCAACAAACAGTCTCTGCAGAAAATTATGAACTCACTCAAGACAGAATTTCTAATGTCTGACTTGGGAAAAATTCATTACTTTCTCGAAATAAAAGCTACCTACAATGACAAAGGATTGTTCTTGAGTCAAGCTACTTATGCAAATGAGATTCTGAAACAAGCTGGTATGCTGGACTGTAAACCGTGTGTGACACCAGTTGACCTGAAGTCCAAGTTGTTGGCTGTTTCAGTGATCCAGTTGCAGGGGCAATGGAATAACACAGTCTCATGGATGCACTGCAGTATTTAATGTTCACACGCCCATACATCTCTTATGCAGATCATCAAATCTGCTTGTTTATACATGATCCAAGACAGCAACACCTACAAGCACTCAACCGCATAACTAGATTCATCAAAGGTACATTATCACAAAAACATAATTTAGTCAAAGGTTCAATAGACACCGTTTATTCCAACGATGATTGGGCCGGCTGTCCGGATACAAAGCAGTCTACATCAGGGTACTATGTCTTCCTAAGTCCTAGTCTGATTTCGTGGTATGCAAAACGTCAATTGACTGCCTCATGATTGAGCTCGAAGCATAATATAAAGGCGTAGCAAACACCATGGCTGAATTGCGCTGGCTTCGCAATATGATGCTGAAACTTCACTTTCCCATAACAAAAGCATCAATGGTCTATCGTGACAACATCAGCTATGTCTACCTCGCGACAAATCTAGTAAAGCAACAGCGGACAAAACACATTGAATTGGACGTCCACTTTGTACTAAAAAAAGGTAGGAATCGGCGAGGTCAGAGTCATTCATGTGCCTTCTTCGCTTCAATACACACACATTTTCACGAAAAGATAACCTATATCCCTATTCAACGAATTTCGGTCTAGTTTAACCATCAGACCTCCCGACGCTCCATCTTAGAAAGGGTAATAGAATATATGAATATTCTGTTTATATTTCTTAGTTATGTTATGTTAAAATCTTATATGTAATCCCTGATTTTGTGTAACCACAATGACTTTATATATCCACGTAAATACAATGAATCATTCAAGGAGAATTCATCTGATTTCAAAATTTTTAATAATGACATTATGTATGTGTGTTAAGATAATAAGTAATATTTTAAATGGTCAGATATGTAAAAGCAATTGATAGCAGTAATTGACATTCTCAAAACAAAGAAAATAAAACTTATGTTATGTTGGTTGAGTGTTGTCCAAAATAAAATTCAAATAATTTGTTTCAAAGATCATGGTAACCAATAACTGTAAATGAGTGATTGATAACAAAAGTTTGTATAGTAGCTTTGATAAACATGACAATAGACTGTCCAAAGCATGTACTTCACTTTTGAATTTAGAAAGATTATGTTTTTTTGGATGCTATGATTATCAGATATTTTACAATTAATTATTTTCTATGATAATATTAAAATATTTCCTACATCGAAAGTAAGTTTATGGAAATCTTTCACTTTTAAGTTAATTTTTGAATGTGAGTTAGGCTCATTACTAATATGGTATCAGAGCCTAGAAAAAATAATTTTTCAATTGTGGTCTATTCGTGGATGTTCAGTTCCACAAACTTCATGTTGAGATGTCAAGTCCTGAACGTGATTAAGATGTATTAGAATATGTCTCATATCGAAAGTTGAGTGATTTGTGGACTAAAATCTAAATATGGGACAATCCTCCATTCTTGAGTTAACTTTTGGTTCTGAGTAGACCATTACTATAATTACGATTATATTTTTGTTATTCTTAATTCAAAACTTAAAGAAAAAAAATAGAAACATGAAGTTATTGTGACATGTTTCATTCATGATATATGTATATTTTTCATTGCAAACACATATATTTATTCAAAATTTTTAACTTAAAAAATATTCTTCCGTATAGAGGTGGACAAAATATCAAGGATTTATTATCCTTGAGAGCATACATAATCCGACAAAAAAAGGATATTCGAGGTTCTGGATACTGATCCTTGTAATAACTTTGGTGATCAAAAAGATCCATATACGTTTCCAGATACCTTAAAACTGTACAATAACCTCTTAAAGTAAAAGAATTGGAGAAATATTATTGAATTAACTAATTACTAAACTGCTAATGACCTTAAAAATGAGAGAGAAATTAGGGTAAGCATATATATGTATATGTGTGTTTTAAAGATTATGATTTTTTTTATTACTAGCTAGTTTCCTGCATCATGTGCATAAATAATAATTGTTTTTATATATTTTTTTTTAACATCTGACATATGTTATAAATTATGATCATTGTTTCAATTTCACAATTATTTTCTTAAAATAATTATATATGAGATTGATTTTAAAGTGGAATATAAAAAAATGCATTTGTTATTGATTTGAAACTGAACTATAAATAAAGTCAATAAAAAAATACAACGCAAAAGAAACTATATAAAAGAGCAAATCAAAATTCAACTCTTAAAAATTTTGAACATATCAATATTGTTTGGCTTCCGGTGGATAATACACTTCAACTAAAGTTGGTAACATAAAACTTTGGAACTTCTTTCTAGACATTTTAGCTAATGGATGCCAAATAAAATCAGATTAACAATTTAAATACTTGAGTTTTTCAGCTATGATCTATCTTGTTATCATTCATGATGTCTGGACATTTTAGCTTATGGATGCCAAATAAAATCAGATTACCAATCAGACTAACATTCTAAATACTTATGTATCATGACTATAAACTTTATCAGAGAGACTGAATAAAAGTTTTTGGTGTCTTTGCATAAATACCATAATATTTCTAAATTAATAGCACTCAATCTCTGCATACATATATTAAATATTTTTTTGTCTTAAGATATATTAAACCAATAAAATATTTAATTTTGTAATTGAAATGATTGTCAATCGCTCAATCATGAATTTATGGATTTAAGTATAATTTGTTTTTCAACAATTCAATAATACATGTTAAGTTGGGCTCGAACGCAGACGGTTACACTGGATGACACTAACACAAACCACTAGGCTACAAATCTTGCTCCATTTAAGTAAAATTTTAAATATTTAATATCCATAAAATTTTGACTTTGATCAATATTCTTTTTGGTTTTGTATTTTTTAAAACAACTTAAAATTAATCCTAAATAAAAAATATAAATACTTATACAAAAATTTTTACATTTTCGCTTCAAGTTGATACATTTGTAATTATATCATCTAAATTTTTTTATTAATTATGATATATATTAGTAATTACCATATTTTAAAAATTATACCAAAAAATAAATCTACATAAATGCAATTATTCATACCATAATCTTTTTGACGGAATGTCACAATTTTTTAAACCAGAAAATGAATGTGGTGATGTCACATTAGGAAATCATTTCTCAAATAATGTTTAAGGGATTGTTTTAATTCTGTTTATTTTAGGTAAATAATATTAAGATTTATTTGTCAACAAAAGCTTCCATAGGTATAATTGTTTTGTGGAAAAGATCAAACTTGTTATCTAACTTTTCATTGAGTTTCTTGAACCCTTCTTCCATAAAATCTTTAATCCTCTCCACGACCTATATCAATCCAATCAAAACCGTAATCTCCGGATGGATGGTCTCTTTTTTCTCACTCATATTTTCCTTCTCCTCCTTAGTTTCTAGTTTCTTTTTGGCAAGTTACATCTAACTGTCAACACCTTGACATTATGGTTGTACAACTCTTAAAACCATATCAATTTCTCTTCATTGATAAGACAATGCGTCTAACTGTCAACACCGTGACATTATGGTCATTTTCTTCTTCCATGATATAATCCATAAGAGATTGCTCATCAACAATACATTTTCTTCCATATTTTCATAAGCTATTCTTGCTCATTTGGCAAAATGGCTTCCCAAAAACTTAAAGCGCCTAATTGTTCATAGTTTTTGGATACATATGATAGTTTAATCTAGATATTAGAGCGTGTTCTCTGATAGAATATCGAATATGAACACCATTCACGCTAAATCAATCTTCCCTTCCCTTCTCTGTATACACAGTGCAAAGCAAGAGTATCCACATGCCCATAATTTTGTGGTTTTTGTCCTGATGCATGTAGAAGAAGTGTTTGAACGGAAGGGAGGGGTGGTTCGTAAAGCTTCTCCTCTCGCATTCTATAAGATTTTTAAAGTATCTAGTGTCTCCATCATTATTATGATATAACACCTTGTACAGATTGATTTGCTTTTTATACTATGTGGGATTGATGTACATCCGGACATGTTGCAATGGTTTTGTTTCGTCCTTGTTTCTTGCAATACAAATTGTGTCTTACCAAGTATTACCAAGTGTTACATTTTTCATTTCTAGAATTTTTGGGCTTATAAAATCAAATAGTTTTCCCAGGTTTTATACAACTGGTACAACAAAGAATCGAACTATATATCATTGAATGTGCTCTCTTCTTGTTCTCGATTCGGAGAATCCATAATTTCCCATAGAGCCGCAACCAGTCGAGGTTCAATTTCATCTCCGTAATGTGATATTCGCTTTGTATGAGTGGAGCTATTGCAATTTCTATGCCAAGATAACAAATCGATTAGCGCATGCACATAGAAGAACACTGCATTGCATTTTAGTCGAGACTGAAATAAAAACATAATCTCCATTTCAACATACCTTTACTGATTTGTTTCGAACCCTTGAACCAGCTATTCCTTAGTTTTTCTTAATTCTCCCTCGCGTATCCATCGAAGTCGATAACGGGGAAATTTGATTTGAAACTTAGCGAAACTTATGTGAATTGATATGTCTTCGTTTTAGGTTCTATTGGGATTGATCTGAACTGGGCGGTTATTCAACCTGAATCCGATTCGGTTAGACGATTTAACAAAATGGGTTAATAATTTGCTGGTCGGGTTTATAATATTTATATACACTACTTTTTCTATTAAAAAAAATGAAAAAGAAATTATTTTTTATAACTAGGCTTATTTGAGAATTGATTTAAACATATAAGGTCATTTGAACTATTGATCCGGTTTATTGAAAGAGAAGTTTGAGTTAAAAAGAAAAAAACAAACTATTTGTCCATGTTCCAGCAAATGTCATTCAACAAGATTGTTCTAATTTAATTTGGCGAACGCACAAAGCCGAAAGTCCTTTTTGACGGCAACAAAAGCTTTGACTGTGTTTCTTGTGTTGTGAACTTGAGATTCCAAGAAAAAATGGTAAATTCTTTTCAGATTCTTCTCCATTTTTCTTCGAATTCCCGATCTTTGTTATCTGAATCTCATTTTGATCAAATTTCTCTTCCAGATCCGATTCATATTATTGCAGAACAGACAGGGCAAGACTCGTCTTGCCAAGTACTATGTTCCTCTCGAGGAGTCCGAGAAACACAAAGTCGAATACGAGGTAATTCAATTTTCCCTTTATGTTTTCTCATCTCATGGGTATCCGATTCTTAATTTGTTCACAGGTTCATAGATTGGTGGTGAATCGCGACTCAAAGTTCACCAATTTCGTTGAGGTATGTGAGTTTTTTCTCAACGAGATTCGAGTTTACGATTCTGTGTTATTTTGGTTTGGGAATCAAGCTTTATGATTGCTGTTAGAGACTTTGCAAAGATAGTTGTCGAAAACAATCAACTTAGCTTTTGGATTTGCTTGTATAAGAGTAAAGCTGATTAGGGTTTTGAATCATGCTTATAGATATGCATCACACTGGTCTAGTTCTCTAATTTTGGCATCATTTTCATGCATTAGTAGGTAGATTTTTGTTTAATCGCTAGCTCTAACCTAGTAGGCCTTGAGATATATTTATGTAAGATCAACACAAAGCAATGAAGCTGATTAATGTTTTGAATCATTGCTTATATATGTTAGCATTAGGTTGGTCTCATTCTCTAATTTGGTTACCATTTTAATGTGTAAGGTACTGACTTTTTGTTTAATCGTTTTGCAGTTTAGAACGCATAAGGTTATATACAGGCGCTATGCAGGGTTGTTTTTCTCGTTGTGCGTTGACATAACGGACAATGAGTTGGCTTACCTTGAGTGTATCCACTTGTTCGTCGAGATTTTGGACCATTTCTTCAGCAATGTCTGTGAGCTTGATTTGGTTTTTAATTTCCACAAGGTGCCAAAACCTCATCTTTCTTTCTTTGATCCTTTATATAAGTTCTCAAACTGTTTCAATCTTCTGATTCTCTGTGGTCCTCATCACTCGAATAATCAGAGAGAATAATTGTGTAATTGTTGCTTCTTTACCTATGATTACCAAATTTTCCCTTATATATCTAACACTTAGTTATGATTCTTGTTTAGCTTTATCATATCAAGCTTGTGTATCTCTTTAAAAGTAAAAGACTGATGGATAAATGTGTTGCAAATTTTCTATATGCGATTTTTGTTGATTTCATTTACTTACTAACTCACAATGATCAGTGATGATTCTTCTTTGGGATTCTCATATTAAACTTGTGTCTCTTTAAAGTCGAAACACTGATGGATATATGCGTTGCTTCCAAATTTCTACATTTATTCTTTGTTTGTTTTGAATGTTTACTAATTCACAATTGTTGTTTCATCTAAGGTGTACTTAATACTCGATGAATTCATTCTTGCTGGAGAGCTTCAAGAAACAAGCAAGCGGGTGCGCGCATAAAACCTTTAGTTTTCCTTCTTATCTCAAGTTTTTTTTTATATTTGCCATTGAACTGAAAAGGTCTCCATCAATCCCATCTTGCAGGCAATCATTGAGAGAATGTCAGAGCTGGAGAAGCTACAGTGATGAGATTGGAAGATCAAATGATAGTCAAGAAGGAAAATGAGCAGTAGGAGTCTTCTGTTTTGCTGTTTTCTGTAATGTTCTGTCTACTTTGAACACACTTTTCTTCATGTTGATTTATTAAACCCGAAAAATGTTAACAAAACATATATTTGGAGAACTCAAAGAAAGAAACTGATGGTACGAGACACTGTATTCATATACCTTTGTCTTCTTCCACAATGAGACAATGGAAAAAAGAGTTTGAGTAAACCATCATGTTTTTTTAATGTGATTTTTTATAAATTCAATCGATTATGTAAGGGCATTTGGCTATGCATATTTGTACAATTGTCACGACTCTTTAGGTTTATGAAATTCACTATAGATCAAAGTTTTTTTTTTATTCTATTACATCATCGTTCAAAAATATTTTTGTTATGTTGTTTGCATAGCTGAGCCTAATTTTTTTGAAGATTGTAAGCTATGTTATAAAAATAAACCGTTTTATTTTATAAAATTTTATACATAAATAAAAATCCAATCCTATGTTTTTTGGGACGATTTTCTTTATGTTACGTTTGTTATGTTATTTGCATACCAACCTTGATTTTTTAAAAATAGTAAGCCATAAAAAAATGAACTGTTTTTATATTTGTTTTCAAAAATAAACTGTTTTACTTTATAAATTTACTTTATTTATTTTTAAAAATAAACCATAAATCTATATTTGTTTTATTTAGACTCAAGATGGATTCTGGTTGTTTGCCTTCCTCAGCGAGTATATAGATTTGAGGATATATATTTATAGGGCAACATACAATTTATGTCTACTAAATATTAAAACACATTAAAGTAGTTTAAAAGATGAGAAGATAGAGCCATTATACAAGATGCAAAATTCAGAAACTCAACATTTCCTAAAGTTACTTTGTGGTCTACAAAACAGAATATTACATTCTAGTTTTACCATTGTATTCTTTTGTTTCCTCTAATTCACATACTCTTCTTTCCCTCTGGACTTTGGTCAATAGACTCCAACTGATTCCTCAGATTCTGATTATCCTCAAGCAGCCTATCATACTCCATAAGAAACCCATCAGCTTGTTTTCTCAGAGCCTCTGTTTCAGCTTGTGCACTTTTTAGTTCTTTGCCCTTCGTTTCGCTTTCTGATTCTAGTTTCACGATCTTCGCCTTTAGACCCGCGATTTCTTCCCCGAGAGCTTTAACTTCTCCCCCACTTGTGTTTTTCCCATCCTCAAAACCTCTGTTCTGTTTCTTTGCAGTCTCCATTGTCTTCCTCAGCAATCGAAGCTCTCTAATGTAATGGTGTAGTCGATCAATCATTAGCGAGAGAAATAGCACGAACCCTGAAACATAAAACGATCAGTAACCAAAAAAAGAGAGTAACCCCAAAGCAAATCAGATTCGTATTAGAACGGTAATGGTCAGATCTCTTTTGAAATCTGATATCAACTCATATCAACCACGATTTTCCTAATCACACTCCTCAATTCCCAAACAATTCCTCCTACATCTATACATAAACACTGGTTATCAAAGAATACTCAATAAATCCTCACGTAATGGTGTAGCTTGAGTATAGCACAAATCCTGATTGATAAAACGCTTAATAAGCAGAGAAGAGTAACCAAAAGCAAATCAGATTTGTATTAGAATGGTAATATGTTCAGAATCAATCCTTAAAACCTGATATCAACTCGTATGTGAATGTCAAAGATCAGAAATTTCAATAACTACACTCCTTAATTCCAAAACAGATCCTCGTAGATAAATATATAAACACCAACTTATCAAAAATACTCATGAAAACAACTTCAAATTGTTGGTTCTGTGCACAGAGATAGCTTAGAACCAATACTTCCATCATCGAAAAGATTTTTCACTCAAAACCGTTCCTATCTAATGGAGTCAATAATAATTCCTACGAACCAATTGTTACAGATTCAAGAGAACGAACGTAGTTAATTACCCATCAGAGAAGCTTCGAGAAGATGCTTGGAAGCGAGGACCTGATCAGTAGGATTGAGAACGGCACCATCTTCGGATCGGCGCTGGATACTGAGCAAACTGTAGACGCTCGACATTAGAACGACGAAGACGGTGGCGCCGATTGTTTTGACGACGACGGGGCCACGGCCACGTTTGATACGGTCAAAGGTGAGGATGATGAGCTTTCGGAGAGGCGTTTTGAAGAGGAGAAGGAGGATTAACGCCATCTCGGCGAAGATCACGGCGTAAAGGAGCTGAATCATCGTTGTCGGTGGTGAGCAAACCCTAGATCGGAGAGAAAACGGAGAACGTGTTGGTTGGGTCAATGAATAGAGAGAGAGCTACAAGACCTTTAAAATCAAAAGGCGTTGCTAGTTAATAGTTTTAAATTTCCGTTGGGGCAATAAATGCCACGACATTATTACTATTTAAATCTTTCTTCTTTCCAAAAAATCAATAAATACTGTTTTACACGTATTTGAAAATTGAAATCATTAGGCTTATTATGAGTCTGTGAAATCATTAAGGCTATTGGAATCATTTCAAAAGTTTTATTTTCAAAATGTTTGAAAGAATTTTGCCGAAGATTATCTCAAAATATATTTCTTGTTCAGACAACCCAAACACGTGTAAAATATATGGCTATTGAAATGGATATTTGCAACAAAAAAAAATGATTTTAAGTTAAATGACATTATTTCAAAGAACTAATGTTTAAGATGGGTTTTTTGTGTAAGAATATTTATTATTATATGTGGTATATGTGTCTTTTGGTTTAATATAAATATTAAGTTTATATTAAAGTTATGATTCTAATATATAAAAAGATATCATGGTGGATTGATTTAGATTAGAGATATTAGAATTTGGATGTATTGATAACACTTCTTATTTACCTTATTATTTAAGAATGTAATTCTTTTATATATAAAATATGGTTGTTTTAACAGAGAGTTGTGTTGGTTGATATTTGTGATATACAATCACAATTATTGGCATAACAACTATTGGCAATTATAAATACCACATATTTTGTTTTCACAAAAAATGTGATAAATAGGCATGACTAAATTCAAACTGTAACCGTATTTCAGACCGTAATCGTATCGTCTTAAACCATAGTTGTATATAGGTTATAAATCATAACCGTTAACCGCAAATATATATATATTAGTTATTGTTAAAAAAATTACTAACCATAACTGTATCAAAACTGTTGGTTAACCACAAGGTTACAATTTTAACCGTAATCGTTTAAAATAAATTAGATATGTTATAATTAACTTTATATATATTAAAATGATATACATAAATTATGTTTAATCAGTTTACCAAGTTTATGTAGAAATATGTAGTAATCAAAATAAAATTATAATAAATAAAAATGATATTAACTAAATTGTTAATGTTCTATTGATATTCTTTCTTTAAAAATATAATTAATTTTTAAAAACAAACAGTTTTAATAAAATAATTGAAATTTTTAAAAAACAGAAATCATGTCATCTATGGTATCAAGTGGATGTAATTAAATCTCTAACTAACTATTGAGACGATCATATATTCATATATATTTTACTATTTACATTCAAAAAATTAAATAAATTGAAGATAAACTATGACGTTTCATAATGAGGCTAAACAATTTGGTGACAAATAAATATTTTGAATATCAATTTTTGAAATATATAAAAGAATTAAGGAAACTAAATTACGTAATTAAATCAAATATAAGCTTTGTAAATTTTTGACATATTTTATCACAAAAAATAAATATTTAATTATTATCAAAATACCAAATTTTATTATTATTATTATTTTATCAAAGTATGTAATTATTTAACTATGATCCTATTAACCATTTTTTTTATCAAAATACCTGATATTCCTCAGCAGAACGGTGTGGCTGAGAGGCGGAATCGTACCGGGATAGATATGGTTAAGAGCATGTTGGGTATTAGTTCCTTACTTCTTTCATCGCCAATATATGCATTAAAAACTGCAACGTATGTGCTGAACCAGATTCCTAGTAAGGCAGTTTATAAGACTCCTTATGAACCGTGGACGGAAAGAAATCCTAACTTAAGGCATCTACGTGTTTGGGGTTGCCCAGCAGAAGTAAGGCTATATAACCCACATGAAAAGAAACTTGATTCTAGGATTTTTCATTGGCTATCCTGAAAAATCAAAGGGGTATATACATTTTACTGTCCTAATCATAGTATAAGAATAGTCGAGACATGTAATGCAAGGTTCATTGAGAACGGTGAATCTAGTGGGAGTGGTGAAGCAATAAAAGTGGACATTCAAGAAGTCCAAGTTGAAGTCCATTCGTCTGCTGCTTCACGTAAGATAGTTGTTCCTATTGTTGCATCAAAGTCAAATAATACAATAGAACAACATGATGGTGTGCCAACCCCACTACCTGAAAGTACGGTTAATGAACCTGTCATAATTCTAGAAGAGACTAGTGTACCACAAGAACCATTAAGGCGATCAGGAAGGGATAGACGATCTGCCATTTTAAATGACTATGTGATTTATGCTATTGAAAGTGAATGTGACATAAGTATTGATGAAGACTAGAGCTCATTCCAAAAGGCCATGGAAAGTGATAATTCTGATAAATGGTTGTTTGCCTCAAAAGAAGAAATACAGTCTATGAGTGTTAATAAAGTTTGGGACTTAGTAGAGTTGTCTGGCAGTTTCAAGACCGTTGGTTCTAAATGGGTCATTAAGACTAAACGTAACACGAAAGATAACATTGAAAAGTACAAGGCTTGCCTTGTTGCTAAAGGTTTCACTCAGAAGGATGGCATTGACTATAAAGAAACCTTCTCTCCAGTTTCAAAGAAGGATTCTCTAAGGATTTGTTTGGCTTTGGTGGCTCAATATGATCTTGAGCTTCACCAAGTGGATGTGAAAACCGCCTTTCTAAATGGAGAGCTTGAGGAAGAAGTATATATGGACCAACCTGAAGGGTTCCTGGCCGCTGGAAAAGAACATCCAATACAAGAAACACTGTTTATAGCTACGACATTATTTGTAACTATTGTAAATATTTTGTGGCTATTTGAAGTTTAGCTATGTATAGCCACAAATTTTGTTTGTAGCTTTGAGTTTGTGGATATCGTCGTGTTGTGGCTATCCGTAGCCTCGATATCCACAAATTAGCCGCAGCCGTATTTGTGGTTGGTACCCTCAAATAGCCACAACTCTGTTTTTAGCTACATTAGCCACACATATCCACACAAGTAACCGGGGATGTGTCTATGTATAGCCACAAACTATTTTGTAGTTATATAATCACAAATTATCACAATTTTGTGGCTTCAATACACATAGCCACAAATTCAATTTATCTGTTTTGTTTTAGAAATGTTTCCTATTATACTTGTAAAACATTTTTGACATCTTTAAAATATAACATTACACAATTAAAAACGTAACAGTACAGAATAACATAGAAAATCTTGAATTACAAAAGACAAATACACAATTACAAAATAATTATAAGTTCAAGAAGACATCTAATCTTCTATTACAAAAGATATCTAATTGATGTTAAGAGTTTACTTAAACCTAATATAATACAAGGAATAACAACTAAAACAGCTAATGTTCTTCAAAGTACCTAGGGAAGAGATTTAAAAAACAGTTAAGGCTAGGAATGGAGGTGAGACATGTTATTTCTATCCGGTGCATTCTTCACTGCGGCAAGGCTAGGAAGTGGATGCCGGGAAGCAGAGGATGTAGCTGGCCTCGTTGTAGAAGAAGAAGAAGAAGACCTCTCAATATGTTGTAGATGGTGGCCCGACCCTCTTCTTCCCCTCCACAATTTCCAGTAAGTAATCATTGTAAGGTTTCTCTTCAACCTCCATCTTCTCAAATGCCAATAGTAGCAACTGAGGCTGTACAATTGCACCGATCCGTCTTGGTGCGTCATATCCAAGGGATCAACCGGAGTATCAAGAGCCTTCCGCAATTCTTGTGTCACCATTCGTTCCACCGCCTTGTTTCTTTGAAGTTTCACCATTCTATTGAAGTCAAGGATTATCTCTACCAACTTAGAGTGCCGACTCCTTGGGAGGATTGTATCAGTAACCTTTGTGTAAATAGCATTTACCGAACCCGATCTGAACCGGTTAGTTTGGGTCGGTTCTGGTTCGGGTTTTCGGGTCCGGTTTTTATGCCTAGGCCTAACAGAAAGAGAGAAAGAGAGAAAGAGAGATAGAGAGCTGCCGGTGTGCCATCGCCCCCTCCTCCTTCTTCTTCTCCTTGTCGTGAGCTCTCGGGTGGTGTGGAGAAGAAGAGTTGTTGACATCGTTGCCGTAAGTCACCGCCGCAACCGTCGAGAAGCCCTTGCCCACGCTTAGATTAGGTTTAAACCAAGCTTATATCGTGTTTATTTGTTGTTGGTGTTGTGTGATATATATATGTGTGTTTGTGTTTATAGATGGTAATTGTGGTAAGATAGAGATAAGGAGAGAATGTACAAAAGGTGGGTAGTCCCCTTATGTATGTTTGTTTGAGCGTGCATGTTTTGAACTGTGTATAAGCTGCATGACCTCGTTGTGGGGGTCTGACGTACCCTGGCGCTTTTATGCGTGTGTTGCAAGGCCACGGTGAACCACATGAATGTAGGTGTGGAGGCACTACAGATATTGGTGGTTGAGGACTCTCTTGCGTGTCGTTTGTGTTGTAGCGTTGTTTGTTGTATAAAATTATATTAAGTTGCTTGCAGCTGTTTTAATCTTCGTCTTTGTGTTGGTTATATAGTGACTCATGTGGATTAAATGGTTTATTGCTGTCACACTAGATCATTCAAATTACTCTTCCCTTACTCTTCCCTCTTTCTTCCGCAGGACTATTAGCAGAAGTGGTTAAGTTGGTAGATTTATACTGAATGAAGCATTCTCAAGATTCTCCTACCAATGGGAGGACGTACTAGCTAAGAGACCTATTTCATGATACGCCGTCGTTGTAACTTGCTAGGAAACGAGTGTCACAACAACGTTCAAAAGCTTGACTTAACCCTAAGTCTAAGCCCCAAATATATCATGTCCAACTCACCTAGTTGTGCAATATATTCTTTCCTAAAGTTTAGCATCACCGAGTCTTCAATTTATGACTTTAGATCTTCTAGCTTGTTAATCACGTCCAAGTAAGACCAGCCAATGAGTACCCTCCATGTCACCATGCGTCTTGACAAATTCTCCTTCGTTCCATTGAAGTATTTTACACATCATCTTCCATGTGTAATGCTGTATATCACTCTGCAATCGGTTTGATAGCTGCTTTGAGATTACTTTATAAACTGTAATGAGTAGTGTAATGGGCCAAAAATCAGAGGTTTTTGACGCCTTTTGAATCTTCAAAATAAGAACTAGAACTGTAGTGTTCCATTGCTTCAAATCTGTCCTTTTTACTTGATGATGAATAAGTCATTACATAACTAAGACATATTGATTTAACTTATATTTGAAATTTTTCAACACGTTTACAAAGGTATAAAAGGTTTGCAACAGACATCTCAACCCTTATATCAAAGTAATCATACATATTGTCCAAACTGTAGCTTATGTTTCAAATGTCTCTCCCATCTTGTTGGACATATTGTCTTTGTCTTAGCTACTTTTCTTCAATAAGTTGTATCTATCTCTCAATAGTCTCTGCATCTTTAACAATGTGTGCTTCCAACCGCTTGACATGAGATAAACTAGCTTCAAATTTTGAGTTTAAGTTTATCTCAGCATTAAAAAGTGTTAATTTATCATTGATCATGGCTACTACCATCACTTGATAGTCCAAAATGTTATTGCGTCATAAGTTTAAGTTAGATCCTGAAAATTTTTGATGAGGGAGATGAAAAGAACCTCGATTATTTTTTAACCGATTGGGAGCATCGTTGTTTGCTCTTGAGAGATGACTCTGAGGATACCTTTGGTGATGGATCAGTGCCGGTTTCCGATCACTCAAGTCAGACTCGTGTGGGAAAGGAGCTGCTGCGTAGATGTAGCCTTGCTTCAAGGCTTGATCTTGCTCGAAGAGATGAGCAATGGTAAGCTCTTGAAACATTCTAGGAAGACCATTTGATGTTGGTATCATCCATCTTTAAAATTCTTAAAACAAACTAAAAAGAAAAGTAAAATTCAGTAAATAAAAAGGTTAGAGACCATATTATAATCTTATATTTGCACAAAAATCCCCGGAAACGATTCCAGAAATTTGATATGGGTGGTCAGAGTTTTAAACTCTAGATATTGCAAGTGCACATTAGTGCTTTGTAGTACTGGTGGTCGAACACCGAAAATCTGCACTGCAAACCCGTTCGAGAAGAAAAGAGCTAGGAAGAAAATATGGTTTTATGTGTATGATGATGGAGGATATATTAAAGAAGCAAGTAAAAAAATGTAAAAAACAATAAAAACAAATGTTGGCCATCAGAGTAAGAAACTCAGTTACTGAACTTTTGCAGCCAGTCATAGAGTTAAACATGTTATGAGATCAAGATCGATATGTTCACTGATACAAGCACGAGGCTGTCACACGGCTTGAAGAATCCTTCGGTAACAATCGGTCGTTTGGGCGGAAGCGATTGGATCAAGGGCTGAGCTACTCTAGCCAAATGACCCGGGCGATGTAATGAAATAACTTGATCGGTGGGATGAAGTGTAACACACAAGCTGTGAAAGAATTGTGATAAAACATAGGAACCTCTAGCAGTGGAGGTTCGGGTCTCAACAAAGCTAAGAGAAGGTTTGTTCGGAAACTTGAAGAAAACTTGATATTTTATTAGATTAAAAGTGTTGAAAAATACAAGGCTGTAATGGGACCTTTTATAGTATTCATAGCAGCTATGACTTTTTAGGGTCGGTGCAAACAAAGGAAAATTACAAGAATCAAAATAAATGAGAAAATGCGACAATCAATCCAAAAAAAATAGTTTATTATCCCGCTGATTATTACATGAATAAAACCAAACAATAATTAGACACGAATTTCAAATAATTTCCTTACTTACCATGTAGACGCAGTCAAATGGTGCTAGAAAAGGAAATTTTTGTCCACGTCCTTTGATTCTTCTTGATGCACAATGGAGATGATCAAGACTTGGGTTTTGGAGATAATGAGGATGTGATTTTATCCTAATAAAAAAAACTCAAAAACTAAGAAACAAGTGCATGAGGAGTTTGTGCCGTGGTATTATGTTAATTTCGAAAATCCTAATAATATTGATATATATAGGTCTTGAGGTCTTTAAAGTATGTTAAGAATTTTCCTTGGAGAAAAAGAAAAGCAAACATTAAAAGGGTTGGACATAGGCTTTTCTAGGCCGGAGAGCTAGTACCATGGTCATGGGCCAAATTCCTGCGGCTGTGGATCTTGGGACGGTTGTGGATTACCTGAGATTGTCAAGCACACTTGTTTTTTTTTTGTGAGACTTAGAATGCACTAATAGATCGCCTCTAAACTCCATAAAAAAATGTAATATATGGTTCTATTTTATCACCAAAATTCAGCTAGATTGATCGGTGGAAAGGTCTTGATAGAATGCTAAACTTTTGGTGCTCCATAACTATCCAAAAACCGAGTTTGTTGTATTTTGTGCTCCTTCCTCCAAATTCTTAACAATGTAAATTTTTGAACAACACCTAGAACACTATGAACATTCACTTATAAAAAAAATTGAAATCGGAATTAAAAAGTCTCAAATACGAATATATCAATTTATAGTGACCATTATTGCAGAAATTGTTTGACTTTATGACTAGATTTTCCCTCTTCCCATAAGATTTCATCTTCCAACATTTTGATGAATGTGACATTAACTTTATATTTATAAACATTAACATGATTTAATATTGTTATCAAGAGTCCGACTCTAGGAAAAGGATTAATACATTCAAGATTTTCTTTTCATTTTTTTTACTATTTTCTTGTTCATCTTGAATTGTCATATTCATCTTTAGTTTGATACTACACGGTAACTTTATCTTCATTTAAATTCTATGCATTCTTTATTTCATTATCATATATGTGCATAATCGAAGGGGACAAAATAGTTAACATACATTTCTCTTACTGTTTGGTGTGGTTATTTGAAATTTTTATAGATTAAAGCATTATTTTTATTCATGTATGTTATTCACTTCGAAAGAGTTTGGTATGGTTAGAGATGTCTAATTGCGTTTTTTCTCGGTTAAAAATTGTCCATCATTATGATGCTTTTATTAAAAACATTGATTCACCCGTTTGAAAAAAAAGAAATATCAAATTTTAACAGAAATATAAATAAAAAATAAGTTATTTTTAATTTTTAATTTCATTTGTAGTGTATAAGTTACTCTAACAAAAATCAGGCTAATGCGATTGTTTATTTTTTGGTTGGATAAGTGGTTGGAAGACTATGTATATATGTCAACTGAACCTATTTCTTTTGTACGATTGTTTGCATAATGTTAGTGTTAATAACTTTTTAACGAGGTAAATGAATATGAAAAATTTAGAATTCAGGTGAAGTGTTTTGTTTCATGAGTATTTGTGTATTATGGTTTGTTTTGTTTTGATTAAAATACAAATATATTAATTTGCTTTGTTTTCAATGTACAAATATAAAAGTAACTTGCTTTTAAAAAAATATATAAATATATCAATATATAAATATCAAAATACAAATTTAAAAATAACTTGCTTTTTAAAAAAATTTCAATATACAAATATATCAATATACAAATATAAAAATAATTTGTTTTAAAAAAAAAATTCACATGGTTTCTCCATGGACATATCCAGTTGGACATGGTCATTTATGGGTTTGGTTTTCTTTCGTTTTTGGACTTGGTCATCTATAAATGAAAAAAAAAATGTCTAATTGTACAAAACCATTTGGTTCTGGTCAGCCCAATTGATAGTCCTAGGTAAATCATAAACTTTAGGTTGCATCACACTATTAAAAAGATTCATTACTTGTTAGATGTACAAGTTTAGTAGACCGTAAAATATAATAATGTTGTTGTTTTTCTTAAAATCGTGTAGTAAGTAGTAAGAGTGGTACTAAATCTTTCCAAACTCTCCTAAATGCTAGATTCAATATAGCAAAAGTGTAGAGTCTTATTGCAATTTTTTCATTTGATATACAAGAAAAATTTCACCTCATTATATGTGGAAATTTGACATTTTTAACACTTAAATGGATTTTTGAGAGTTGAATTGATTTAGAGTTGGTTAAGAGTAGAGAGATTTGTTAAATTTGTAAAACGTTTTCTGATATTTATAGAGAGTTTGTTTATTTTAAAAATATATTCTGAAATTTTTTTTTATGATTTAAATTTTAAAATTTTTTAAAATTTAAGTCCAATTAACACAAAACTTTAATAGAATCATCAAAAATTATCTTTTAAAAATGTAGATTTTGTATAAAATTAAAAAATTATAAAACGAACACTAGATTTCAGTAAGAATCTTAAAATTCATATGTTAATAGCAATAAAATCTCATTTTGTCATGTGAATTTGCTATTTTGCAGTGCTCACAATAAGGATTTCATCTTACCCAACATCTGATTATTCTAAAAATATTTTTTCAAAAAAAATGTTCATTGAAATAACTATTAATAATCGATGTTTGGGGTTCTTCGGGCCCTCCACCTCAGCAATTTTCCTTTCCAGCCTTCTGCCACATGGCATCGCCCCATTAAACCGGCCAGATTTTACTTCTGGGCTTACCGTCTGGCCCAAAAGCTTAATTTATAATTTTGTTTAGTCATTAATTGCCGGAAAATTAAATTGCATTTAATCTTAAAGTTTTTAGGAACATGTAAATAATTTGACAAAACAATATTTTATAAATCTGCCACTTCATTTTGCATCAATTAATTTTTATACCCAAAAAAAGTCTAAAATTTCATTGGTAGTAATTTATTTTTTAATACCAAAATAGCTGCAAAAGAAAAATTATTTTTTGCAAACCATTTTAAGTTGTATTTTTTTTAACGTAGTTGAGTAAATATATAATTGTTTACGAGGAAACATCTATCACAATTATATACATTGTTAACAGGAATGTCGAAGCCAGCTGAAGTTAGCATAAATAATTATTTTGACATCCTTTCCGTTTACTCTCCAAATCTGCCAATTATTGTATGCATCACTCGCTTGTGGGATATCCAACATTATTCAGATCCTAATATAGAAATGGGGATGATACTCTTATTATTGGACAACCAAGTATAAATTATTTTTTAAAACATATTTTTTCTCACATTTTTTGCTAACAAATTATTCTAATTAAAACATGGTGAAATGATAAAAAGCATAATAGATTGTTTAACTGCACGACGAGAAAAACATAATTTAAAGGAAGGCAAACTATATGAAGTTTCAAAATTCATTGTTATCATAACAACCGATTCAAGTTTGCGCCCCATAGGTATTTTATTCGATTGATAACGGATACAAGAATACTCTCAATTGAAGGTTATCCTGACAAAATACCAGAGTATAATTTCTGGGTGCAGAACTATCGCCAATTGGTTAGGCTATGCAATACAAACACTGAACAAACAGGTAACTTTTATTTCTTCTTAAATCTAATAAATGAACTAATATTTGAGTACGAATCAAGTTTATCAATGTACGCTAATCACTGTAAAAAAAGATGTCGTCAGCAGAATACGGATAATACAGGGCAGCGAGAAAACAGACCCTGAAAGACAGACAAAGATTATCATCGGATTGTTGCTAAACAGGTTAAGATACAATTAAAAATCACATTCTAATATTTCTATAAATAATTAAAATATTAATATTTTTATGTCCCAAATAGTCCAGCTAATTATATGGGATAAACAAGCGGCGGACTTTCGTAAGCTCTGGAGAATCATGGATCGGATGTACTTAACCGTTTTGGTTACAAATGTGAATCCCAAAAAAAAACCTACATATTAATTTAATATTTGCTAATTTATTATGTAACGCAATGAACTTGGTTGACACATATTGTGGAAATATGAAGGTAAATTACAACTTCACTCGACCCTAGGCACCAGATTTTTCTTTGACAAATTCATTCCGGCAATACGAAAGTATCACAAAAGAAATGAGAAAACGATTTCAGAGAACAAATGGGATTCTGAAGTCTCATCTACAAAGACCAGTAGGAGCGATAAAAATGTTGGTTTTAATTTTTATTTCAGTTTCCAATTAGTGGTTTAAAGGTTTTGTGATTTTTAGAAATTAGATATCATTGAAGTTTTTTTTATTACTCTTACATAAACTTAGATGTTATCTACACGGTTTTCTGCATCGCCGTTTTACCCAAGATAAAAAAAACCAATACATGACCAATAACAAAATGAACGACAAATCTATCATCCAAAATAATTATTAAAATAAACAATTATTAGAACCATATTGTATATCTGTTTTTTTAAACTACAAAATAAACAATTATTAAGTTTTTCTTTCATGTTGGAACAAACATTCCATTACCAAGCAAGATAGTATTTCACAACTAAATTCTTACAATTAAATGATCTTTAAAAAAAATTACAAAACTACAATTATCAACCAGCAAAATGATGCACCAAAAACAGCTACAAATAAGAAAAAACTAACATGTATGATTATTCATTACATTGAATAATTAAGAAAAATAAAAAATATGTTACTTTCAATACAAATACAAAAAAAATATAACTACAACAAAATTTAACAACCAAATTTTTACATCCACACACGTAATGGAGATCCAAAAACTAATATAATATAAAATCGTTAGCTCGAACAGTTCTAAGCATACATAACACTTACATTGACCAAAACTTCATGGTTTCTTAATTAATTTCAAAGAGATGGCAATAAAAAATCTAAGTGGACTACATCTAGGACGGTGGTTAAACATGACTACCAATTTGGCACGAATTTTATAAATATTAGCATTTGGCATGATCCTTATCCATCACGAAATTCCAATTTGATTTCCAAATTGGCACCAATATTCTAATATATGCAAAAAGTAAGTGGAAATCTAATACTCCCAATTTTGATTCCCCCACAAAAATAATTGGATCCAATTTATTCCAAAGTATTTTTCATGTTTTCTTTTGTTGCCTTGATGAGCTACATATCACCCGTCACTCATGGAAAAGGAGCTGACGTCTATTTTCATTATTATATGTCAACCTCAAGAATATATTAAGAAACGAATTGTCATATATTTTTAGCTCAAAACATCCAACTTTATTTAAAATACTAAAGAATTAACCTTTGGGTTTCTCTTAATCCACCAATAATTCTGACCTTTGGAGTACTAGACTTTACAAAACTAATTTATAAAGTATGATTACACAAGTATTAATTTATAAAGATTATACTGTTTTTTAATATATATATATATATCAAATTATAATATTTTATTAATTTAACAAATTTATCGAAAAAACAATTAGATGAAAAAACTAAATTAGAACCAAAAAATTCTGTTAATAAAATATTAATTTATAAAAGTTATAATATATTTCATGTTATTGCTTTTTCTATGTTTTAAATACGTACATCAGTATCATTTAAAAAGTTGGTGACAAACTTTTCTTTTAAACCACACATTTATTTTAAATTAACGACTCTTTGATTGGTGACAAATACTTAACGTTTCAATACTTTATTCCCCATATAATATTAGATTTGGTTTACATATTGAATATATGTTATCCTTGTTCGCTCCCACTTGCATTTTTATTCCAAATGCTTTAAAATTGGTATGTGAGAGGTTACGCGATCTAGTCGATTGATGTTTCACCGTAAGAAAGGTTTCTTGCTTAGCATACAGATTCTGCATGTTAGAAAAATCATAAATTTCACTAATGATGCATATAATAGGTTAATTTTATAATGAATACTTTTTCATATTAAAATTCATAACTTTATACAAAATAATAATAATAATAATAATAATAATAATAATAATAATAATAATAATAATCACAATATTTAGCTTTGTATCATATAAATTGCAAATTTATGATTGAATTAAACATATAATCGTTGTATCCCACCATGTTCTTATTGTGATATTAATAATAATTAAATGAAGAAAATTATATTTTTCTCAGCAAACTGTAATTAGGCAACGAATCAAATATTTATTAAACATTATTTTCTTTATCAATAATTTAAAAAATTTAAAACTTATTCAAATCGATGATACGCTTGCATTAAAAAACAATCCTCTTATCTTGAAAACCCATCGGTTTTTTCCATATGCCATCTATGACACCATCGATCATTTTGAACCCAATTGGATATTCTTGAATAATCAACCGGCAAATGGACATATAGTAAAACATTAGTCCCAGATAATTGAACCTCTTCCCATATCAATGACTATGGTTCCGCAATCTAAATATTTTTCTGGCTTTCTATCTATATTACTAAATATTTAATTATTTCTACTATTCACGAGAGATCATTATATTCATGTGAATTATTAGTTTAAATTATTTGATGGAAGTATCAAAAACAAGTAGTCCAAATTTGAGAATACTAATAACATTGAAAACATTCATAGAATAGATGAAATTTGTGAGAGAACTCATGTTTGTATAGTGAGTGGACACTTAAATAGCACATCAGTTCACAGCATGCACATAACATATCACAATTTATTTATTTTGACCTTAAATTTTTAGTTACCAATAAATAACCCAATTGAAATTGTTAAATATAGTATTTTATTTTGGGAGAGTGGGATGGCATTCTAATTTCAACGAGGAAATCTGTAACGATTTGACATCTGACCCCATAAAAAATGTTTCTATTTTTATCAAAATACACATGTTTAATACAATATCTTGCTTTCAACATATATTCATTAAATATTACTTAAAAATAAAAGAACTCAATTTTGAGTATCTATGAACCTAAAATTCTTTACTACATGCTGATTTAATCTACTGCACCTAGAAACGTAACTATATATAAAAGAAATTTTGAAGTCTTTCATTCAGTTTAGTACATGCTAATTTTAATGTATTGCACCTAAAAATGTTTAAAGTTGTTTATGGTCAATATTGATTTCGATATATTCTACTAAAAATGCAACCACATGTAAGAGAATTTGTGAATTTATCCTTCCTATTTACCCAATGTTGGGATAAAAAAAAAATATTTAATACAATTGAACCAAGGTTTTAAAATTCTTAATTATGATTTTTGTGGAAAGTAAAAATTATTACATTTAGTGTTAAGGTTTACTTTATGAAATTTTTAATAATCGCATTAATTTAAAGAAAACATTAATATAAATAATAAATTTTCAATAATTATAGAATTAAATAGTTAAGAAATGCTCAAAAAAGGTGGTGCAGACGTAGGATTCAAATAATTTTCTTTTGGAATATTAAAGATACTGGAAATTCAATATTCTCTTTTTTTAAGTAAAAGAGTATACTATTTTCTTTTGCAAGTTGAGATTAAAAGTCTGTCTATTAAGATAAGTTTCTCGTTTACCAAATTCAAAATCAATTTATATTCCAATGAAATAAATTTCTACTTTGCAAAAGTCAATTTTATATATGTGATCCGAGTAGACTATTCGGTAATTCGTGATTCGTGCATCATTTGAATTTTTGTTCTCAGACATCGAATATTTTAGTTATGATTATGGCATATATGAATTTTTGTTCTTAATTTTTAGTGCACCTATTATCTAGTTTAGTCGAGTCTCTTAATGCAATATTTCTAATATAATTTTATAGACGGGCTGTACAAATATTTGGGACTATGCTATAATTGTTCGTGTAGTTTGATGGAAATTTATATGACTTTATTTCTTCGTTTATCAATTAGGAATTGAATAATCAAACGATCCAGTAGCAAAACTTGGGGGGACCAGAACACATAATCTCGTATTTGTGCTATGTTATATGGGTGTAAAAATATTTAAAAGGTGAGTGGTCAAGTTACAAAAAGTCGAGCGATTTTGAATTTACACTGAGAGATAGGATAAAATGCACTTAGATGCTAATATCAGGGACTCAAGGTATGAATATTCCACTCTAGAGGTAGATGACTTTTCTCCAATATATTTGAAGTATTATTCAAACATATTCAAACTGTGCACTAATGATTAACCAAATCAAATAACGTGATATCTTCATAGGTGAAAGCGACTCACCTCATTGAGAAATAAGAAGGATAATGTATATATGTGGAGCTTTGGCAACCTTTCAGCGTGCGACTAATATGTGAAAAGATTAGCAGAATCTGATGCGAATACTATCTGCATGGTCCAGTACGAAATCTGAATGAGGTAACTTCTACTAAAATTAATCCCTAGGGATCCAAATTCTTACACAACACGTTTTATAACAACACAATTGTTGCATCTTAGTCTTTAAAAACACACTCGGAAACATGGTTTTGTTACTTGACAGAAACAGCAAGTTTCCTTTTCTACTATTTCCTCCGGTCTCCTCTTTCTCTCTTTACTGAAAGTATCTGATCATCTTCTCCACCTAAAATGCTACCGTGAAAGTCCATGTTACTCTATGGACCAATCCTTATTCTAGGCTCAGAGTCACGCATTCTTTCTCACTTTTTTTCCGACTCTTTCCTGATTTCCAATATCTTCATTTGTGGTCTTTTCTCATTTCATTACTTACTTGAATCTTGGATAACATTCAAAAAACACTTATCTAATCGCATTTGATGGGAGCTTTTATGTTTTTCTTTGTTTTGTAGGACTTACCCCTAGAAACGAAGATCTTCTTACCAATATGTATGATTATTAACATAAAAAAGTATAAATAAATATATATTTATATATATGATAATATTAGAAAAAAACATACAAATTTATAAAGATATAAATGATTCAAAATGGGAATATATCAAATATTCACTTAGAATGTTAAATATGATTTTATAATATACATAATAACTAAATATAATAGGAAAATTAGTTTATTGTGACAAAGAAATGATTTTGGCATCTTTGATTGGAAAATAAAAGTAGAAATATATGTCAAATTGTTTTCTTTTCGAAAGAAACGATAAATTTGAATTAAAATAATGTTTCCAAAACTCTAAATAATCAAAATAATTTGATTTAAATTTGGTGAACCGAATTTAACATTTATATGGGTATAATTTTCTGATTTTTGGCTAGCTTTAGCAGTTTAATTCAAATTCGATTTTTAACTAACCCAAATATGAGTTCTTAAAAATCCCAATATACTCAGGTTAGTTTTCAAAAATATTGGAACATTGACTCAAAGCAACGTAATTGCTTTCTAAAATTTCAGCGGAATATTTACCGCACCAATGATGATATGGGATTGTTCCACCTAAAACAAGTTGTAAGTGAATAGCAAATCAATGTTGTATTTAAGGATCAAATCTATGAAAAAATAATGCACAATAACTTTCGAATTAAAGGAAGAAGTTTAAAAAAATATTTGATTTTTTGTAAGCAATGTACAACGATGTAAAAAAAATGTGTTCGCTTTCTAATAATATAGCCTATTTAATTCAACTTTTACCGATCAATCATGTGGTGTTCAAACGATCACTTTCCTAGATCATAGCTAAATGATTAATTTAGCAACATGCATTAAACAGAATTTAATAAATGATTACTTTTATTCAATGTTTTAAAAATTGGACTGAATATCAGCTCGACATTGTTAGTAGATGGCTGGTCAGACTATTACAACTGGTCAAACTAGATTTTTAAAATTTATGAATTTTTTAATATAAAAAAATATATATATATCTATATATATATATATATATGTCTGTAAAAATAAAAGCAATATACACCATAAAATTAGTGAAAATAAAATTATAATTTTTAATATCATATAGTTTATTCGAAAGAGAAAAAATAGATAACAATAATATATTGTAGAGAAAAAGAAATATATATATATATACACATGATTTTTAGCACAAAAATTAAACTAAAAATAAAGATATTTTATAATATAAAAGATGAAGTATGTAAAATACTTTTAATGTATAATTTGTAAGCTATTGTTGAGTAATATAATCTATTTTAATCTAAAGAAAATAATATTATTTTATTAAAAAGATGATTTTGTTATCTAATTAGAAATAGAAATTAATCTGAAAGGGTTTCATATTCCAAAGAGATAATCATTTTCCATAAATTCAAAATAATGTCATTTAGTTTTTGTTTTATAAATGTGAAGGATTTAAAATTCTAAAATAATTAAAATTTTAATAAACTGGATTTTTTTATTAATCGGATCATCGGTTTTACACGCTTTTGGTCGCTTTTTTATATTTAATTCAAATCCGAGTTTTTAAAATTTAAGCCAATCCGGACACGGTTTCATAAACGGTTCCCGGTTGGATCCCTCCGATCGTCCGGTCCGGTTTTCAAAACACTGCTTCTATCTATGGAATGTTCCAGCCTTGAAACAAAAACATGAAATTTACAACTAAGAATGATAAGCTTTTTGATGATAGTGTGTAGGCTTGTGTCTTCATATTGTATGGCTCTTCTTGTGTATATAAAAATGCAGAAAATGGCTAGGATGAATGGTTGAAGATTTGAGAGGGATATTCGAAAATTTGAAAAATTATCATTTTTCTCTAACTAGAGATTGATCAATCATGGTAGATGATCGATCGATCACTCACCATGATCAGTCGATCACTTAATATTTGGTTTGACTACTGGGTCAATCAGATGCCTATGGATTTTTCTAAAGAGAGTGATCAACAACGTGATTGACCTAATTGGGTCGTTACCCTGGATCAATCTCTCATGTTCCTCTGCTTGCTTCATTTCGACGCGAGGCAGAGCATGATTTTTTATTTTGGAGATATATTTAGATATAACCGTTGGATTACCTTCACACCGCTTCAAGATCAAAGCAAATATACTTGGCTATCATGTGTCCAAATCTGAGCAAGATGAAATGATGGGAAGTCCTCTACTGGATGATATACCTCTATTCTACTACCTAGTTATTGGATTTTTTTCTTCGAAAGGAGAAACTGATTTATGACTTGGAATCTCAGATGCACAAAACTTATACCTCATTTTGAAGAATCTCAAGGAAATATAATCTTTCATTCCCATAATTGTGTACTCAATATGTTTTCTAGTCCAATGGCTGGAGAACTGTGTCATACCTCTCTGTCCGACATTTGTGCACATAACTGCATATAAGAATATGAAAATAGAGGATATGAGAAGCGTGAAAAGAGGTAAGATAAGAAGTAGAGAACCAAATAAAAATGATTTGGCTATCTAGGATAAATGTAGAGTGGTAAAATAAATAAGAAGTCTTGAACTAAATGATTTGTTATCAAATTCTAAAACCGTTAATTAGAAAAACTGTAAGTTTGGTTATAAGTCTATTAGTTCAGATCTAACATATTCTATCCAATAATGTCTTTGCAATCTAAAACCATTGCGGGGGAGGAGAAGTCAAACTGCATGATTTTTAAGTATTGCATGCTCTAAGCAAATCACGTAAAATGTATTACTAGGAAAATGAATCATAAACACATATAGTTAAAAGTTCATTATAGAATTTCGTTTAAATTTTAACTCGATAAAATAATTTGCACTCTAAAACATTGAATTCATTAAAAATAATTAGCGGTAAATAAAACATTCAGAAAGAAAAACGTTAGATAATAAGCTACCTCCATAATTAAACCACATTGTCCCAGTGTGAAAATAAACTAAAAAGAATTAATTAAATTGAAAGCATTGAAAATAATATATTTTAAAAATGTTAACTTGTTTATCTTCACGAAAGTTTTGACTGATGGAGACTATTTTTGGATATATTTTTTTGGTTCGGGGAAATACATAAGCTGTTCGACCGAAGTGATCAACCTGATTTACAGCGACCAATCGGCCGATCACTTATCTCTAGAAAATTTAGGGGTCTCGTCATTATCTGGCACTAAAAAATAAGTGGGAATGAAACATCTTCCATTCTGAGTATATTGATCATGAGCAAATCCCAAGAACTCTTGCTACAAAACAATTAGCTATCATCACTTTCTTGATGGCTGGCTTGACCTAGTAAAGACCCAAATTATCTGTATTTTTCCTGCACATAAGACTCATGCATGCTCCCATATTGCATACAATATCATCAAAATCATGGCACTGAATGGTTAAAGAGACAATAAATACTCATGGTTCATCTTGCTTGGCTAGTATCTTGATTGGTGGTTTTGCTTTTCTCTTTATGTCATAGAAAACCTCATTAATCTCATTCTTTGTCTCATTGGATTTCCATAAGAAATATTCCAAAGGATACCATTCCCTTGCTATCTCGAAATCATAAATACGTGAAATCCCTCTAAATTGTTTCTCAAACCACTTGTAGCTCTTCTCGGAAATCAGATTAAATGATTAACAAAGACTCATGTTTGTAATCACATAGTCAATGAAAATTAAGAAACAATTCCAATTAGTTCACTAACACCATAATCATAAATTCTCATTGGCTAGATACATAAAATGCATAAAAGATTTGATTCAAACACTTTTCACAAACACATTTCAGGCATGAAATGCCTAAATTCTAAATTTTGGAAAATCAAGTCAAAATTAGCATAAAGAGCAACATAAATGAAACATATAACAATATGAAACATAAATCATCGCCACCAAATTATCCTAATAATATTAACCATGATCCAACCAAAAATTAGCAACTAAAACATAACGAAAATACATAAGCATAAAGCAAAAAGACAAGGTTGAAGAATCATTAATTAGAATGGCGTGATGTGATAAAATGCAATCCTAACATGAAAAAATATATTGAATCTAAAAAGCACCTCTAAAGAGAAGAAAACTTAGGTTTAGAGATATTTAGACAAGTATTTATAGGAAGAAAAATATAGCGGGCACAAACCAAATTAAAGGATGGGTCAAGGTTGGGACAAAGCTTTATTTTAATTTTTCTTCTAGTCCCCACGGTGTCTCCAAACCGCTTCCTTAGGTCGCTGGCCTCTCTGTCCAAGTCTTCTTCATGCTCGGATCCTTCCTTCTTCGGAATAGTGTTGATATGTGTCCAGTGAATTGATCATAACTCTTAAAATACAAACTCAAATTACTTGAAACACTTCCGGTAGAATGGTAACTCAATTGCATGTATCTTATAAAAAAAATCTTCAGAGATGATTAGTAAGACCTTTTTCCAAGTCAAGATTTCACAAATAACTTATAAATTATGCATATCAAGTCTATTTTTAATCTTCTTTTGCTTCCTTTTATTATGGCTATCCTTCATACCATGTCTCCTAGGCCTAGGCATTAGGATACTCGGTCCGGGTTCATGTCGGGTATTTCGGGTTTGAGTCGGGTTCTTTGGGATATTTTAAATTTTCATTTCGGATTCGGTTCGGTACCACCAGGGTTTGGGTCGGTTCGGATAATAGTTTTCATATCCGAAAAGATTTTGGTTTTGGATCGGTTCTAGTTTGTAATATCCGAAAATATCCAAATGTATCCAAAAGTATCGAACAAACCCGAAAACCAAAAAAAGTCTAATGCATCCTATATTTGAAAGTGAAACCAAGTATGTCACAAGTAAAAACCAAAAAAAATTATAAGCACATATCAAATAAATCCAAAGTTTGATTTAAAAACAAATTATTTTATTCATAAATCAAATATTCCAAAATCAAAACACTGCAATGAAAGATATCATATTGTAAAAGCAAGATTTCAGGGCTCGGAAATACAACACTTGTAATGAACGCATGATTGAAATCTTCTTTTAATAGCAATAGAGTAACAAAAAACAAAATTTAGAATTAAGAATGAAAGCTTTTAAGTGGATGTGTGTAGGCTTGTGTCTTCTTATTTCATGGTTCTTCTTGTGTATATAAAGGTGAAAGAGGTGGTTAGGACGAACAGTTGAAAATTTAAGAGAGATCTTCAAAACTTTGAAAACTTCCATTTTTTCGTACTGGTGATCGATCGATCAGTCACCCTTATCAGTCGATCACTTAGTCTTTGGATAGATCAGATCTCCAAAGATTTTTTCAAAGAGGGTGATCGACATGGTTGGGTCAGTTACCCTAGGCCGATCACCCTTGGTCCCCTGCTTGCTCCATTGTGACGCCATACTATGCAATCTTCAGTATTTTAAACATTATCTTTAAATCTACCTGCTGGATTTTCCGCAAATCATTTGGAGATGAAAACTAACATTTTTTGTTATCTTTTGTCCAAATGTGAGCAAGATCAAGTGATGGGAACTACCGTCACATGCAAAATTTTGAGATAGGATGTTGTCCAATCTGCGGAAGGTCCAAATCCAGCTTTTTCCTTTAAAATATATATTTTCCTGTAAACACTTTTAAAACTCCAAAAGCATCATTTTTTATTAAAAATATATAAAATTCCTATGACAATATAGTAAAATATAGAGTATATCAACCAATAAAAAAACTTGATAAACTATGTCTTCTATTAACTTACAAAAGTTCTAATAATATTACTTGAAATTCAGTTTGCTACTTGTCGCGTTTATCTTAATTCTCATGAAGCCAATTACAAATGTACCTTCGATAAATTAACACTATTTTGGCTTCTAATAATATCTTTATTTCATTTTTAATGAAAATTTTACTTTTTATATATTTATAGTTTGGCTCATAGAATAACTAATATATATTTGTCTTTAATTTATTTTTCTCGTTTAACATATATGTCTTTTCTTTTTCATTATTATATGGTGAGAATAAAGTAGATATATATATATATATTATAAGATTTGTGTGTATATACGTATTTATTTAATTAATTTAAATCCAAAATAATAGCATATATATATATATATATATATATATATATATATATATATATTATAATTTACTTTTTAATTAAATAAATCCAAATATAGGGTAAGGAGATAGGGGCGGATGTCGAGTAGTGGTACGGGGTGCGCGTATATCCGTTTTTCTCAACTTAGTGTAGATTTTAGTTAATTTTTAGTTATGCTTCCAATAAATTTTAACATTAGTCCCCATTGATATAATAGAAATAACCAAAAAAAAACAAAAGCAAATTTGGTGATGATGATTTTGTCCTGCTGAAAAAAACTTCTAGATCTGCCCTTGTAACGAAGTGTATTCAATTTAGTATTTTAGAATATTTGAAATGATTTAATTTGTAATGAATTTTTAGAGGATTCTCGATGAATTAGAAAAGTTTATATGATTTTAGTTAAACTATTCCATAATCTCATTTAAACCCAAAGAGATTTGGATTTATATATTTTTAACTAAATAACACCATCACAACACTTTAAAATCACAATAAAGCTCATAAAATCCACTACTTCAAATCAATACACTAATAATCATTATGATTCCCGAGGTGATGACACCTCAGCTTTTACATTCTTTCTCAGATTGACACATCAATAAAAACAAACAATTAATAGAAACATTTAGATTAATACAACTGAGCTTTTTGAGGAGAGAATGAAAACATGTCATCTTATAGAAACACCTCAATCTCGATCATAATCTCAATCTCAGTCTCAATCTCAACCTCTCTAATTCTCTTGGCTACTTGCAAATCTCTGTCCCCCTCTCTCTGGAACACAGTCCCAATCTGAACTGTATATTTACATATGTCGCGAACGTCAAACATGAAATATATATCTCCTATGAATTTTATCGACAAGGTAATTAAGTACTTCGCGTCATCCATCCTTCTTTTTTTTCTTCAACTCAAATCCACACTTTCAATCCACTTCGTGCGTCCTCGACTTGTCTTTGATTCAATCGAAACCTAACAAAATGTCCACATGCTCGGCGTTGGAGCTCCGTTTTCATCCCCCTTGTTGATTTAAAATATGTGCTTATAATCAGTTCTTCGAATCAGATTGTTGATGCTATTTTGGAGTTGGAGTGTTTGATTCGACAAAACCTATTCAAGTTTTCCCCTTATTTCGAATCTATTTCCAGCCTTTCAATCGAAATAGTAATTTTCTTGTTTTGTTTGTGAATTTTGATTTTCTCTGGGCCCAAGGAATTTTCATGTGCAAGTTTGGTATTCAAGTAGCAGCTTTGCTTTCTACTCAAGCAGCAGCTGAGATTCATCATGTTTATAGAGCTCAGTATTTCCAAAAGAAGCAAATAAAAGAGTTTGGAGATGAATTCAAGGAAGATTATAGATTCTCGTAATTTGTATCCAAAGACTCTAATAAATTGTCAATTTGGATTATGAAATTCTGAAACGACCGATTTTATATCACCCTTCAATTCGAATTAGCAAAAGCAATGTCTACTTGCATAATATGGATAGAATCATTAAAATATAGATATATAAATTATGTTCTTGATCGGGAATCGCCCTCTCTCTCTGAAAAATAGGAGTGAGAGAAGAGAGATACCTATAACTTGACTATACGTTTAACATGTGTTTTGTGGTCATATGTTGGAAAAAACAATAAACATAATAAAGTTCATAATATACAAAACAAAGTACATTTCCAATAATATCAAAATTACATAGTTTATAATAAAAAAACGATCATTAAACCAAAAAAAACATGATCAAAATATATTTTAGTGACGTAGCGCGGGTCACCAATCTAATCAAGTTTTCAAAAGATTGAGCCTATATCAACTTAATGGCTGTAGAATATCTTGACCAAATAATTGATCAATTAAAATAATTAAATCAATTTTAGAAAGTTATCAACTACTACTCCTGGTTCAAAAGGTCATTAGTTTTGTTTAGTTAAACAATTTCAAGCAGATCAATATTTTAGTTTTCTTTTTTTAACGTTAGATATTTACCTATAAAAAAATTTTAAAAATTAATAATTATTTTTTGAATATTTGTGTTTGCATTAATGCAGGTGAGTCACTTAATAATAATTAGACAAAAAAAATCACTGCATAAATGTTCAATTATCGAGGGAATCTTTTTGGTTAAAAATAGATGGGAATCTTTGCAGTGAAATCAACACGTCTTGTCTAATATTCTCTTATACTCCTTTGCACTTGCCAAAATAACCAAGATTCTCTAATATTCTTTATTCTTTTTTCCACTGAGATTCCCATTTAACAGTACAAAAGAAAAATCAATAAAAAAAGGAAAAATATTAACTTTTCTTCCCTTTTAAGTTTTACCGAATGGCCACTATAAATGCTTGCCAAAGCTTTCCTAATCGCAATTCACAAATAATCAACTCAATATTATTCTCTCACCCAAAACATTCTCTTAATGGCACTTCGCAGAGCTATCACCAAGCGTCTTATCGACGGTTACAAACCATTTGTACCATCGAATACGAAGATCCTCCGTCATTACATGACCTCATCGAATCTTACAGACCCGATCATCGGGATCCGCATCGACTCCGTTGCTTCTTCCCGCCTTGTTCCTCCTAGGCGGGAAGAAGCAACGGCTGTGAAGGGTTTATCAGCGAATGAGATTAAGAAGTTGCTAAGAATATATCAAACGGAGAAGGTCAAAGCGAGACTCAGAGAGATTCCAAAGAGTTCGGTTTCGTATTGGGAATTTGTTCAGATCTGTTGTGAGAGTTGTGGGAACAACGACGAGCAAGGTTCTCAAATGGCTAGGTCTTTGGATCATTCTGGATGCGTTGTCGTTTTGGGAGACATCGTTTTCCTTCATCCCCATCAGGTTACTCATCTAACACTTTGGTTCGTTTTGTTTTAAGTACTTTGGTCCATAATCTTTTAAGGATCTAAGATTTGCTTTCGATACTTAAAAAAAAAAGACAAAAAGATTCGATAGTAGAACATTTCTAAGCAAAATAACATATTGTTTAGCTTATAAAGTTTTAATTGTTTTTTAAGTACTTCACAAGTAATAGTTCTTGATAATGTTTTTGTTAAAACTTTGAACCGGTACTATGAATTACTGATTTTAAAAAAATAATTAAATTATTTAGTACAATGTTTTATTTTGTGATCACTATTTTGGTAGGTTGATAGATTTCAAGAATATTAAATACGAAATTTCTTCATTTTTTTTTAAAAGTATATTTTTATAAAGTCATATCTCATTCTTTCTCATATTAAAAATCGATATTTTTCTTTTTATAGTTTCTTATAATATATATTTAATTTTCCACATGTTTTCAAAGAAAAAAATTAGATTGTAAATATATTATTTAATTAAAAAATTATCATAAGATCATTGTTTTCTCTGTGTGGTTTAGCTTTGTTTTCTTCAGCTTTATTCTAACCTTGTATCTCACTAAGTATCTCAAATTGTCTCCTTTGGTAATAAAAATTTACAAGGAAAAAAATGAAAGTTATATACACGAGCACTGATAATCCATCACCTAAAACATTATATTATATATTCTCATAAAATTTTTATATTTGTAGATAGCCAAGTCTATGGAGGCAATGATCAACAAAACATCATCAATCCCAAACGATCCAAGAAAAGAAGAGTTGGTTCAGCTCGAGATCACAAAGAACAATATTGACATAAAGGCACGACGCATAGTTAAGACCGAGTTATATTGTGGTCTTGGATTCCTAGCAGCACAAACTATTGGCCTTATGCGTCTTACCTTTTGGGAACTAAGCTGGGACGTAATGGAACCCATTTGCTTCTTTGTCACATCTCTTCATTTCCTCTTTGGTTACTTCTTCTTTCTTCGAACTTCGACAGAACCATCATTTGAAGGATTTTATCAACAACGGTTTAAGACCAAACAGAAGAAGCTTATGGAGAGCCTTCGGTTCGATTTTTCGAGGTACACTGAGCTCAAGTCCTTGTTCACACCTTTACCGTGTAAGACTCATGTTTCGTCGTTTTAGCTAGCAATAGAAGTTTCTCCTAGCTAGACGCATCGTGTCCACTGTATAATTTACATAGACTTCAAATTTGGTTCCACTTGTATGTGTATTTGATAAAGTTCGAGTCTTAGTTTTGTTTTGCTCGCTCGTTATCGTTCTCTTGGTTTCGTGGGCTTGGGCTTGTCTTGAGGGAAAAGAACATTGGGAAGAGGTAACCTTTTAAAGAACAAACATGTGAAAGAAATAAAAGACCTCCCATAGAAATCAAATATAATTTCGGAAAACGATTTTGCAGTAATGTGTAATGAAAATTCAGAATATGAAGAAGTTAGACAAAAAAAAATTATGAATATGACTCGACTTGAGAAATGCACTTATATATCTTCATATATATACACAAATAAATAGAAAATATATCTCATTAATTTTTTTGTAACATCTCTTTATAATATATTGTAAAAATCGAATACAAATAGTTTATCATCCATGTCGGAGAACTTGAATACAAAAAACTATTACTATGCATATCATATATCTTTTTTGACAGAACATCTGTGATATAGTTTTTTTTTCTGTTAATATGATCTAGTGAACAAAAAAGAAACTTACTTATCAAATGACGGATATCCAGTAGAAGAGTTTCTAACTCTATACTATCTCGTCTTTTGTTGATTGTGTTTTTTAGCTCTTGATTATCTCTTTCAAACCAGACATTTCTTAAACGTTTTGTCCATATGTTGAATGACAAAAAAAACCGGTTTGATTTTGCTTGTAATGGAATATGTACTTGATCAAGTTTTATGCATCCAAATTTCACATGTTTACCATTGTAATCTCTAAAAATCCAGCCTATGCCCATAATTATAGAATCCATATTTCATTAAATTTTTGTGTAACCATGAAAAATAATCACAAATGACATATAAGAAATTTAGATATATATTTAGTCTCTGTTAAATCTTATAGTTCTAATATTATGTAATATACATATTCTCATAAATATATTTATAATACACACAATATAAATTTTAAAAAAGATTTAGATAATATTTCTATTCTTGTTCCATTCCTTCCCGTCTCGTTATATTCTCGATCAAGAACCAAAGTCTTGTCTCATAGGAAATGCATTCCCATAAAAGACATGAGTTTTGGATTGGAATTGGAGCGGACGGATGGTGACGAAAGGAGAATTTAACCAAAGCTCAGTTTCTATTATTAACATGTTATTATTATTGGAGTATAAATCTATCTATCATTCTAAATTATTAATTTGTCAAAAAGCTTAATCTACTCCTGTAATTTGTAAGGGTTAGTATATATATAGATTAGAGTATTAAAAAAGGAAAAGTGAGACGTGGATACCCATTGATGGTCGAAAGGCCAAGTTGGTGGAACTTTCTACCGACTATAAATTTATAGTGCGAATTTGTTTCTAATTTCGAACACGTAAAATAGCTGGAGGCATTACTATGATCTTGACCATAAACGCATGAAAGCGACACAACTTTTGCATCCTATAAATACTTGCAATCATGTTAATAACTACTTACACGTAATTCTCTTCAGTTTTTTTTGTGTGAACTTTTTCATTATAATCTTTTACATATTACTTATTTGTGAAGAATTTTGTAAACTAACAGTAGTATAATAAAATGATAACATACATGCTATACTCACATGTCAATCACATTTATACTATTAGTTAGGTCTGAGGGTTCAGATAGTTTGGTTTATTAGGTTAGTTGGTTAATTCAGATTGTGATAATCATGCCGAAATAAACTGAAATTTACTTCGCTTCAGTTCGGTTTGAAATCAGTTATTTTGGGCTGTAGACTGTATTGCTGAATTAAACCGAAGTATTCGGTTTTATAATTTAGATTTCGGATAATTCAGATTTTTTGGTTTAAAACGGTTAAATTTGGTTAATTCGTTATTTCGGTTAGTTCGGTTCGAAAATTTTAATATGTTTTGTAAATGTGATATGATTCGGTATAATTTGGTTTAAAAAATACAGTTAATTGAATCGAAACCAAACCGATAACCAAACTAATTTTAAAATATTACAGATCGGTTCAGCCAAAGTAACCGAACCAAAATCAAAAATCGAAAAACTCGGTTCGGTTCGGTTTGGTTGAAATTCCCAGCCCTACTATTAGTTATGAATCATTCTTAGAAAATAACTTTTCTCTTTTATCGAGATATATTTGGAATTTAAAATTATTTTAGATTTCGTTAATGGTAGAATAATACACAATTCTACATATTTTACATAATTAACTAAAAACAATTATCACATCGTTTTATCGGATATAGATACTTCAATAAACTATGATTTTCATAAATAGAATTTAGTTTATATTAATTTGATTGGTTAGATCATTTATAATCTAATTTCTTTATAACATACAACAAATCAACTTTGCACCAACAGACAAAATAGTTCAATTATAATCTAGTTTAGATTTTAGAATAAATCATAAGCTCTATTATTTATAAATTGATTACTAAAATAGATATAGTGTTATTTAATCATTGGGGCGGGTTAAGTTTTCTGTTTATAAAATTACGGTATTTTACGGATTGATTCATTAGATCACACGAGGACGATGAGAGACGAGGTGTTCAATGTTGACATTCATAAATAAAAACTATAATATAACTTTTACAACTATTATTCCATTAAAAAACAAGGATATCACAAAATTATTAAAAAGAAATCATGATTCCATGCAAAAGCGCGTATAAGAACTTAGTAGTGAATATATACAAAAATTGTAAGTGTCATCAAGATAATAATTCAATTTTTTTTAAAAAACTTGATGTTGAATATATATGTATTTGCAAAGACTTATTAGATATACCAAAGAAAACAAATGGTAAGATAAAACTACAAATTTTATTTATAAAAGTGAATTAGCTAGTCACGTTACCAACATAAAAGCCTTTTCAGCTGGCTGTGGTAGTAATAGCTTGGAAATAAGAAGTTAAAAGAAACTATGATGATTCCTATTATACTTGAATTGTTTAACTAGAAACTAATTAAGTGAGAATAACAAGATAAAGATAGCGATGTCCCAACAGTTTTTTTTTGAAAATTATTTAGATTACAACAGACAAAAATAAAACCATTATAATTTAATTAACAAAGGTTAATTAGGTAGGTATTTTGCAAAAAAATGTTGTAATGGAAAACGTGTGAATGCACATTTTTATATTCGAGTAACAAGATATCATCTAAAATAATGTGTTATTAAAACAATTTGAAGCCATAAAATAACATGATACTTATTTAAAAAATTAAGTGAGCTTAGAAATATAGAAAGAGCTTAGAATAAGATAACTAATAAAAATAAATTTTGTTTTATGCGTCATGTGTTGTTTCATCAATTTATTCTAGTGCCACTTGACAAAACCAGAATTTTTTTTTTCATTAGTCTAAAACAGATAATGACAGGTTATGTAGAAAGATAACATGTTAAAATATTTATCGTAAAATTATGTTTTTGTTAAATATGTATATATAGTTAGATTCCAAATTACATGTTTTTGTAACATGTTAAAATATTTATCGTAAAATTATGTTTTTGTAAAATATGTATATATATAGTTAGATTCCAAATTACATGTTTTTGTAACATGTTAAAATATTTATCATACCTTGAAAACATGTAGATATATATCTAACTTTCAACTTAACACACTAACAAAATTATTACATGTTCTTGTAACATGTTAAAAAGTTGATTGTATCTACAACTTTCTATTTTACTTGGTAATAAAACATTGAATGTTATATTTCATATTAACATATTCAAATACGTAATAGAAACACCTTTTTTGTTGATTTACGTGTTATATGTGTTATTAATCTGATTAACACGTTTCAAGTAGATATAACTTCTTATCAGAATATATATTGTTCTAAAACAATATTTTAAAATCTTAAAACTATGTTTACTCGATAAGTCGTAATATTTACCGTGTTATATTTATTTATATCAAGTTAACATAACACATGACACTTATAACAATTAACTTAATCCATCTTCTCACTTCAGCTTTCTCCACCATCACGTCCGCCATATAGACCATCGCCGCAACAGCACCAAAACCTCTACGTCACCATATGAAAAACTTCTATTTCTTTTGACATAAGCGTCGTCATGTCTAGACATTTCAATTGTTCTTGATTTCAACTTTAAACTCAATATATTTTTCGGCAACCAAATTTTAGATCCACTTAAATATGTTAAATATGATAGAAAATTTGTGAACGTAGATATCATTTAACTTCTTTGAGAATGACAAAACTAATCACTTCTCGCTCTCATCAAACCATTTAACTGAGTCTATGCCTCTCCATGCAACATTGTTGTCACCAGGCTGCACATCTATGGTCAAGTGATAGGTTAATCTTGAGAATGCGTTACAACCTTCGATTGCGGGTTCGAATCTTCATGGAAATAAAAATAGTATTTGTGTAGGAAGTCTAAGTTTAGGCCAAAAATCCAGATAGTTTACATAGTAACAGGCGATCTGATTATTCTCTGACATTAGTCGAAAGACATTATAAATTTGGAATAAGCAGTGTAGTGACCTGTTGAATCTCATGAATCTCTTGGCCCATTAACCAGAGTCCGCTCGAAATTCATGATATCTGTTAAACTCATGGTGTTTTTCTGATGCAAAAATAAATTTACGAATCAATCGGAAAAAACGACAATGGATAGAGACGAGAGAAATTAAAAAGATAAATATAAACATATGATATAATAGAATTTAAATAGACAAATTGTGTATTAAATAATATTTTCTTATTAAGCCAATCATGTGTTATATCCTTGCTATCTGGTACAATTTTTATTTATAATATATCCGAAAAAGAATTCTAGTTATAAAATTCAACCATAAAATCAGTTTCTCATTTTTTTATAAAATCTTGAAAAATACCAAAATTTAATATTATTTGCTTAAAAAATACATGAGCTATTTAAGTTTCCTAAACAATAGAAAGACTATTAAAAAGTTCATAATTTTCAATTTATTTAGTAATAGCTTGGAAAAAATAGAAGTTAAAAAATTATGATAACTCTTATCATACTTTTTTTATAACTTTCTTTTACTTTTTATTAAACTACCAAGTATGCTATTTTGATTTTATTTACAAACGTTTTAATCTCAAACAATGTAACGAAGAAAATCAAATGAAATATGCATATCATGCAAGTAAGTATAAACAACCACCAAAAATATGGTGGTTTAACTATAGTATAATGGAGTTTGTTCATCTGTGTCTCAGATTTAATCTTCTTTTGAAGAAAAGTTATTATTTAAAAAGAACTACATAAAGATTGACTCTGACTACAGAGAGAGATAATGGATCAAAGTTTCAAGATTTCTACAATTTAAAAAGAAAATAAAATAAAATTAATATTTCACGGGCTTGATTATTCGATCTGATATAACCTTCTGATGCTAAGATTATCAATTCAAATTATTGGTCAATGTTATTTAAGTTATGTTATTTAAGTTTGTGCTTGAGTTGGTTAACTAGAAACTCGAGCTACTTAAATAAGAATAATAAGGTGAAGATGGTGATGTCCCAACAGTTTTTATTTTTATTTTAAATTAGTTAGTTTGCAACAGAAAAATAATAAATTATACATTTAATTAACAAAGGGTTAATTAGGTCCAATTTTGCAAAAATGATTTGATGGCAAACTATGAAGCATATTTTTATATTCGAACAACAAGAAATAATCTAAAATACAGTGTGTTACAATAAAGAATAGCATATTATTTGTTTAAAACAACTTTCGAGCCATAAAATAACATATAGTTTATTTAAAACATTGAATTAGCGTAAGAATATAGATAGAGCATATAACTAGGTAACTTATCAAAGAATAAAATTTATTTTCGTAAATGATTCAAATAAGCAATTGTCTTATGACGACCATTGTTCTCGATTTCCACTTTGAACTCGATCGTTTTTTTGGCAACCAAATTTTGGATCCACTTAGATCTAATAGAGGATTTTGGCAAACGTCTCCGCCGTCTTTGAATATGATGATGGATTTGGATTTTTTCACCCAAAAATAAATAGCTGCAAAAAGAACAAATATCAATGGTAGCATTTTAAGACTAAATCCGCAGAAAAAAAAGATGTATTATAAATTTTATCGATAAAAATAAATTTAACATAACATAAGGAATGAGTTTTGTTGTTTTGAAACTAAAGCAATATGAACAGTAATAAAATAATTTAAATAAAGTTTTTTGGACATCAAAGAAATATTGGGGGTTTATGATTTAGATTTTCTATAATTTAATAATTGGTGACAATCACAAATCATTTTATCCTAGAGTTCGAAACACATCAATTCGATAGTTCCAATTTCGTGGCCTATAATTGATTTATCTTATTAAATCTATATCGTATTCTTATAAATAAGGAACTTCAATAGCATAAAGATGCATGTACAAGTTTGATAGACTCACTAAATAATGTTTATAATTGGCGCTAGCGTTTTAAAGAATAATCTATCCGATATGATCCATCAACCATGTGATATTCATGAAAATAGCTTTCTTAGATCAGAGCTATATTATTAGTTTAACAACACTCATGAAGAATTTATATAGATTAATAATTAGTTAAATCTAATGAAAAGCGCCACTCCAAAATTTAAATTAACCTATCTACGAAATAATAAAAATATGACATTTAGAAACCATTAAGGCCAACAAAAAATATATTCAATCACGGAAATGAAACTAAAACCGTAGAAACAAAATATTGCATAAATAAACGGGTTTATAAGTCTTCTATGTATTGAGAAAGAAGAGATAAGATTCTCTACTAATAAACAAAGTAAAGAAAAATACACAAAAAATAAATCAATGAGCTTTTTAGTCTTTTAAGTTAGAGGTTTGTCAAGTCTCACTCAATGTTGGTGTATTTTTAATTTCGTGGTTCATCTTGTGCTTTATAGATATATGAGGAGGATATGACTTTCCACAAAAGATTTGGACAAAATTTTATGAAAAATATAAAATTTTCACCTTATTCAGAGGGAGATCGATCAATCACTTAGGGCGTGGATCGATCAAACAGTCGATCATTTTTTTCGAGGCTTTCCAAAGAGCACTAATCACACTGGGTCGATCACTCTTTCTGGATTTCCAAAGAGCACTGATCACCCTAGGTCGATCACACATCCATCTCTACTTGTTCCATTTCAATATCAGACAAACTAATTTTTAATATTTTATATTTTTTAATAATATATAATGTTTTAATTTTAAGTTTGGTCTTATTTGTAAAAAGAAAATGATCTGATATTAAAAGGAAACATCCACAAAAATACTATAACTAAATAGATATATACATATATATATGTATGTATAATGATTGATTTATTGTTATTATTACTTTTAAAACATTAAAAGCAAATCAAAATTTGGTGCAATTGCATATATCAAATACAATTTTTTGGTGCATGATCAAATACTGTAGAGCTCTCTTTTTATTTTTGAGAGAGTTTGTATAAGATGAATCTTAAAAACCCATGAAATGCATTTCTGTCTCTGATTTGATCGAGAAGTCGCCGGAGATTTTGATGGAAGTGAAGCTGTTCTTGCTTGCTTTTCTCGGACTTTCATGGAGGTTGTAATCCCTTGCCGTTCATGTTCTTGGCTCGTTTTCATTCGCCAGCTCCGATTTGCCGCCGGTCTCGCCATTTCCGGGGTTAGTTTCTTCCCGCCGACGTTGATTTTATATCTCGTCGGTGGATTTAGGGTTTTTGGTGGATTCGTTTGGATTTTTGAAATATTGGTTGTAGATTCTGCTTGGTTTCTGTGAGTTCGAGCTGGGTTTTCGATTTTTGTTTGTTTGGAAATTTGTGATGGTGAAGTTTTGATACTTACATTTATGAAAATATTTTCTTTGTGTTTCAATTAGAGAGCTTAGGTTCTAATGTAAGCTAGAGAAACTCAGATAGTAAACTTTCCTTTTTCTGCAAATTTTCCTCATTTCGTTTTGTTAGAAAATATTTTCTTCTTTACTGTTCGTAGCTATGAAAATTATTTCAACGAATGGGCATTTTTTAGGTTTATTCGCAAGTGACTTTGATAGTTCAGTTGAAGATCTGGCTACATTTCTTGTTTTTGTTTTGTTTTAGCCAAAGAGAGTTTTTTTCTACAGATGAATATATTGTCATTCTTTTGTTTCAGATTTTGTTAATTCTATTGTGTTTGGGAGATGCTGATGCAAAAGCCACGCATCGTCACGTACCTTTGCAAGGTCATGAAAGTGGAGTTGATGGAGTATCTTCTCATTCGTGCATCCATGATCAGATCATAGAACAGAGGAAGAAACCGGGTCGAAAAGTATATTCAGTTACTCCCCAGTTTTATCATGAGCCAACAAGTGCTGCAAAATCCCATCCTCACAAAGGAAGGTTATTGCTTAGTGTTTCTGAGGAGCAGAAGGATGTGAAACAACCTATCAGGATTTACTTAAACTATGATGCTGTCGGTCACTCACTTGACCGAGACTGCCAAAGAGTTGGCGATATCGTGAAGGTCGGTAGCTTACAGAAGTGTGAAACAAAGGGATTTTTTTAAGTTGCTAAACTGATTGTTTTATGCTTCTTCTGTTTTCCATTAACTCAGTTGGGTGAGCCTCCTTCAAGCACTTTTCCTGGTGCTCCTGCCTGCAATCCTAATGTGAAACCTCCAGTTTCTGGTGACTGCTGGTATAACTGCACTTTAGATGACATATCTGAGGAGGACAAAAGGCATCACCTACGCAAGGTTCACTTGATCTTTTGTATCTCAGTTATGTGAGTTTTACTGGTCAGGCAAGATACTGATTTATAAATTTTGCACATGAAGGCTTTAGAGCAAACAGCAGATTGGTTCAGAAGAGCCTTAGCTGTTGAACCTGTGAAAGGGAATTTGCGTTTAAGTGGATACTCCGCGTGTGGGCAAGATGGTGGTGTGCAGCTTCCTCGTGAATATGTTGAGGGTAATTTCTTACTGTTTTCCTCTCTGATTGGCAGTTTCTTATCCATTGGTCCGGTCTTGCTAGATTTATTTTGGTCTAATCAGTTTCTTTCTAATCTCACAGAGGGTATTGCTGATACTGATTTAGTTCTATTGGTGACAACAAGACCTACTACTGGTAATACCCTTGCATGGGCTGTAGCTTGCGAACGTGATCAATGGGGACGTGCAATTGCTGGTAAGTTTCCATCTTCTCAGGTTAATTACAATCTTTTGAAATCCCTGCATTGCTTTGAGTTTAAACTAAATACTAGAGTTGTGATCTTCAGGGCATGTCAACGTTGCTCCTCGCCATTTGACCTCAGAATCAGGGACTTTGCTTTCAGCAACTCTTATTCATGAGGTTATGCATGTCCTTGGCTTTGATCCGCATGCCTTTGCTCACTTTAGAGATGAAAGGAAAAGAAGACGGACTAAGGTATATGATGAGAATCAAATGTCCTCCTATTTCAGAGAAAAAATTAGCTTTGCTTAGCTTTGCTTAGCATGCGTCGGGCTTTTTCTTTCTCTTGTTTCTTTTCTTTTTCATATGGATGAGAGCACTGGGTTTTCTTTACAAACCACCTCGGAATAAGCTTTTTTTTTTCATTATTGTAGGTCACTGAGCAACAGATGGACGAAAAGCTTGGTCGGATAGTGACACGTGTAGTGCTTCCACGGGTTGTCATGCATTCAAGGCATCATTACGGAGTGAGTTAAAATGATTTTGATTAACTCCTTCTAAGGAATCCATGCATCTTTGCAAGTTAATTCCTGTGACCCTAGTTTTGTGTCATGAAGTCCTAAGAATGTCAAATGTTCAACTTAACAGGCCTTTTCTCAGAACTTCTCGGGTTTGGAACTTGAGGATGGAGGAGGACGTGGTACATCCGGGTCCCACTGGGAAAAGAGACTCCTCATGAATGAGATAATGACTGGATCAGTAGATACAAAATCAGTCGTTTCAAAAATGACTCTAGCTCTATTAGAGGACAGTGGCTGGTATAAGGCTAATTATACCATGGCAGACCGTCTCGACTGGGGCCGTAACCAGGGGACTCAGTTTGTCACATCTCCATGTAACATGTGGAACGGCGCTTACCATTGCAACACAACCCAGCTATCTGGCTGTACATACAACAGGGAGGCCGAAGGTTACTGCCCAATTCTAAGCTATAATGGAGACTTGCCCCAGTGGGCTCGTTACTTTCCACAGGCTAACAAAGGTCAGTCATGTTAATAATTGCAACATACTGATGAGAATCTAGTCTTTTAATATTCAAACTATATTCTCTAGTTGTTTCCTGCTTCTAGATGTTAATTTTATACGCAAAATACAATATCACTTGTATAGTTTGCAGTATCGAGAAAGTAAAGTATACACTCTGGAGTCTGCTATTCAGTAATTAATCATGTATTCGTTTCTCATTTGGTAAAGAAATTCTAATGAATTTCATACAAAACATTTTGCAGGCGGTCAGTCTTCCTTAGCAGATTATTGTACATATTTTGTTGCCTATTCAGATGGCTCTTGTACGGATATCAATAGTGCACGTGCGCCTGACAGAATGTTGGGTGAAGTGCGAGGCAGTGACTCCAGGTTATTGCTGGTTATAGTTCTCATTTTATGTTGTAGATATATCGACATGACATATTTTCTCATGAAAGAGTTTGGCGTCTATATAGGTGTATGGCCTCATCTTTAGTGCGTACTGGGTTTGTTCGGGGTTCCATGCCACAGGGGAATGGCTGTTATCAGCATAGGTGTAAAAATAATTTGTTAGAGGTATGCCTACAACATCTTCTTCCTTGTCTGAACATTTCATTACATATTTATTTTTTGGCTCTCGGGCATAAGCTGTTATAGTTGTACGCGGTTTTCAGAAAAAACACAAGTCATAGTGCCATCAGTCGTATTTCTACTTCTTTCTACCTTGATTCCTTTAGATGATGACATCCTCTTTTATGCTTATTCGTTGAGATGATGATATCCTGCGTTTCTGCTTATTCATGGCTTCACTAGTAATATTTTCCTTGTCATCCACAATGCCATTCTTTTAGGTTGCTGTGGAGGGAGAATGGAAATTCTGCCCTCAAGCTGGTGGACCAATTCAATTTCCCGGTTTTAATGGTAAGAATGCTCTTTATTTTCGCGAAAGAAAAAAAACATATTGTTAGAAAAATCGTTTTAACCATTAATGTTTTTGGTTTGTAGGTGAATTAATTTGTCCAGCTTACCATGAACTCTGCGGTACACCCGTAGTTTCTATGCGTGGTCAGTGTCCTAATTCTTGTAACTTTAATGGAGATTGTGTTGATGGGAAGTGCAGTTGTCTCCTTGGTTATCACGGTGATGACTGTAAAAACCGTAAGAGTCCTGTATCCCTTACTCCAAATCGTTGTACATGTCAAGGTCGCTCTATCTTTCCGTAAGATCTGAACTTACAAGTTATGCTTTTCACCATGCAGGTTCATGCCCTAATAATTGCAATGGACATGGAAAATGCACAACTCTAGGTGTATGTGTATGTGAAAATGGATTTACTGGAATTGATTGTTCCACTGGTAAATATCCATATTCATATAGTTTGTGTCAAGAATACATTTATCAATAGTAGATCCTCCCACAAAATTCCTTTCAATGTTACAGCTGTGTGCGACGAACAATGCAGCCTACATGGAGGAGTATGTGATAATGGGGTTTGCGAGTTCCGTTGCTCTGATTATGCTGGGTACACATGTCAGAACAGCTCCAAGCTAGTAACAAGTTTACTGGTATGCAAAGATGTGTTGGAGAGAGACATATCAGGGCAACATTGTGCTCCACGAGAACCTAGCATACTTCAGCAGCTTGAAGAAGTCGTGGTCATGCCCAACTACAAGAGGCTTTTTCCGGGAGGGGCTCGGAAGTTATTTAACATATTCGGTAACAGTTACTGTGATGAAGCAGCGAAAAGACTAGCATGTTGGGTAAGCAGCAATTTCTTGGGTTTTTGTTATATTTTTTCTAAGTTAATTATAGATGAGACATGATATTTGTTCTTATGATCTCTTTGCACCAGATATCGATCCAAAAGTGTGATATCGACGGCGACGATAGATTAAGGGTATGCCATTCAGCATGTCAGTCCTACAATATGGCGTGTGGGGCTTCCTTAGACTGCTCGGATCAAACCCTTTTCAGCACCGCGGAAGAAGGCGATGCTGAATGTACTGGGTCTGGGGAGATCAGATCGCCATGGTTTAGCCGTTTGTGGAGTAGATTTGTAGCAAGTAATTAGGAACAATTCGGAAAGAATGATATGTGTGTACAAGGTAGATAGTGAGGCAGAGTTATTGTTCCAAGCTGTAATTTTTCTAGAGTTTGAGGGGAAAGAGCGGGTACCTTTACGCAAAATAGGGGTCTTGCCTAAGCCCACCTTATAGGTGAATTAGAATGTCTGTTTGTCTTTCGAGTGATATGTATTCGATTATATAATGTAAGGAAAAAGGGATTTATAGGCCGAAGGCCTCTCAAGAGAAAAGATAAGTGAAATCTCTTTTTATTGTCTTCTTCTTAGCTCTATATATATGTCTCTATGATGACATCGCCAAGCACAAGCTTTCCAATGCAACACAAGCTTTAAACCCAAAAAAAACTTAAATCTTGGAATCCGTAATTCATCAACCTTGCCTCTAACGACTATTACAAACTGTCGTTATCATGGTGAAGAAAGATCGACATCGGGAATTAGCTTCGCGTTACTGTCCAAAAGTTAAGAGTTTTTATTGGTCAGGCAACTTCACAATCCTGTATTATTTATTATTTCATGTTTTTTTTCATGAAGGGCTTTGAAATTGAGGTTACATCAAGAAGATTAAATTAAAGTCCATCAACTTTGGTCGAAGAGGCGTCGAATTTCTTCTTCCCTGTTTTGTCAAAGTGCAATGCATTATCATGGATGAGTTCTGTTAGTATTGAAGAGAAGCTCCTTGATGAGTCCATCAGTTTGCTTTCCAACCAAGAATTGACCATACTTGTTACTTTACTAAACTTTAACAAATGAGCCATACTGTCAATACATTGGACAACAGTTGAAATCTCCATCATATATTATTTGACCTTCTGATTCATCCTAACAAGGCATGCATCCATACACCAGGTTTTTTTTTTTAGTTTTAACAATACTACAAGACCAGTTGATTCTTCCGTATTCATGTACGGATATAAATATTTATAGAATAAAAATTATTTAGCATTTCATTATTATTTATTTATAAATTTTAAGTCATTTTGTTATTTATATGTATGAAAAATAAAACAGAATATTGTTTTAAATAATTTTATATTATTCCTTTAGTTAAACATGTGATTTCGGGTATAAAAATTATAAACAGTTTGGTTATTCATTTATTGGATATATTGGATTGCATATAGTCTTCCCAACTGAACCACAGTTGTTGCTTTTCTATTAGACTAAAATCGTATAAATTTTATTAATTAGATTTAGTTTGGTTTTTCGTCTTAAAAATTGTAAATATATTTTCGTAAATTTTGTATGACTTGATTTATGTTGTTTTGAAAAAAAAGGAAAAAAAACTGAATTGTTGATCGGTTGAGGGTGCATAAGCAAACCTGTAATTTTTTGAAAACTCATGCACATGTATGAATATTTACAAAATAATTAAATCATAATAATTGGTTAATATTCTACTTTCACTTATTTATAAGTTTTAAGTTGTTTTGTAATTTATTTTTATAAAAAAATAAATAGAAAATTATTTATAAGTTGTATCTTAATAAGATATGTTATTTCAATTATAAAAATTTGGATCTTATTCATTTTTTTTTGGTAAATTGGGTTGCAACAATCCCTCTAAATTGAACCAAATTGTATTTGGTTCTAATTAGGCTAAAATAAGTTTAGTTTTGTTAATTGCATATAGTTCGATTCTTCGTCTTATTTTGATAAATATATTTTCGTAAAATTCTATATCATTTTATATAAAGTGTGGATTGGTTTGGAGTTCCACAAGCGAACTAAACTGGTATCCTTTTAAGAGTTTATCGATTAGTTAAGATTTAAGAATGTAATGTTATTTGAAAACTGAGAAGTTTTATTTTATCAGTTTGGTCATGTTATGTTCGGATTAAGTGACAACCATATTTTAAATTATAGATCTATATTATCTGAATTGTTTATCTGGTATTAGGTTAGTCGTAACATGAAAATAATTTGTTTTTAGAAAATAAACATGATATCAGGTGATCATATTACGTTTTTCTAATTATTTGACCAAAACATAGATTCATAGTAAAACTATTTTTAATTCTGTTCTTTTAGTATCTATTATGTTGTTTGAGAAATAATTTTGATTAAAAGTAGGAATTGAAGTTATTGATTACAAGAATAGTTAAATGATCTATTTATTAGAACTGATTATTAAAAATCTCAATTCTTTTGAGTGGAGAATAATAAATATTTTTATAACAAAGAAACCATATATATATGTATATGTATATATATATATGCATGTATCATTGACTATATTTTTCCTAAAATCGTAATATTTAGAAAATAAAATTATTTGTTAAATTAATTTTAATTTATTAAGAATATTTATATAATTGTCACCATGAGAATTAACATGGGCATGCCACATAAAAAAATATTTTTGAATAATCTTACAAAGATTTTGAAATATTTTTTATTTTATTTTATCGAAAAATAATTTGGAATAAAGGGTTATTAAATAAAACCAAAAAACAAAAAATTAGTATTAATGTCAATTACTCGTAATAATTTTAATTCATTAAGAGTATTCATGTAGTTCATCTTTGTGAGAATTAACTTGAGTCCGACATTTAAAAAATTGACTTTTCAAATAATTTTTTTATAGAGATTGTTTCAAACAAAAATAATACTAATCAAATATTTTCGCATGAAAAATAAAAAAATACTAAAAACTAAGTTGTCTTGAAAATAATTATAATATTAAGCCTCTCTATTACAAACCGAATATTTTTAAACTGAAAAGTGAACCAAAATTTGTGTTTATATAGATTAATGAGACAAATTTACTGGAAATCGTATCTTTTGGGAATTGAACCACTTTTATACCAGAAGGTACTACTTATTTTCTTAAGGATTTAGTACACTTACTAATGTATCAAATGATTATAACAATTTAACCTCGATAGACATGTGTTAATGTGTAACAAATATGCAAAAGGGTAAAAAAAATTAAAATACCACATATCAGTGAACTAATTATGATACATATTTATAACATTGTATGTTTAAAGAACAATATTTAGAGAAAGAAAAACTAAATAATTTATATATCACCATACATTAGAAGACTAGTTGTCATATGTTTTTTTTCCATAAATACACTTATTATACTATCTTGTGATAGCAGTCGTTCAATATGTATAAAAACGTTGCAACTACTTTTAACGATAAATTAAATAAACAACCTTAATTCACTACACATCAGAAGACTAATGACTATATATCTAGTTACATGATACTTATTTAAATTATCACACATCATAAACCTAATAACTATAAGTTTTTCTTAACATTTGATAGCATGTACTCAAATAACAAAATATATCAAAACAATAAGTTAACAATTCATAATTTATCACACATCATAATACTAATGATTATAAATATATATTTACTAAATTATATGGTGATGATTTAATGATTCAAAAATTGTCGAAAACAAAACATATGGTCATCAATATTTTTTATTTGGTGAATTATTGATGGTTTACTTATGATTTTGAAAAAGTTATGTTGTAATATTTTTTACACATTGAGCAAAATTTTGAAATATATGATTTTATTTTAAACATAAATTGGCAAAAACAAAATATGTTATCATTATAATAATTATTTGGGGTGAATTCTAGATTATTTACTGATAAATTTTTTAATTATGTTGCAATATTTTCTATACATTGAGAAAAATATTAAATACATAATTTATAACTCACTACATATTAGAAAACTAATGAATATGTGTTTTTCATATAGAATATATATACAACTTACTTATATATATATATTATTTATAGATGAAGTCATAAGAAATAGCAAAAAAAAATATTTACTATAATATATGAGTTTGCTACCAATATAGACATTTTGCAATTTTTTATTATGGTGTTGATTTTGGACAGATACTAGATATTTAATTTAGTAAATTTATCCAATGCTAAAAAAAACAGTCATTTTGCCTTTTGATAGACATTTTGGGCTTATAGTTTTGTTTAATTTTGCTGATTAAATAATTTTTTTAATGGTTTTTGCAATAAAACCCCTAAGAAAAGATGGTTTGAACAAAAATCTCTCAGCTATTAATATATAAAAGAAACCCCATCATGTTAAATTTTATTGATAAAAAACATCTCCATCTCTTACAAATTTAAGGAACATTGTTGAAGTAAAACTGTGTGTTTTACAAGATTAAAAAACGATATGTATTTTAACACTCATCATAGAATATTTTCAGTCTAAATCAAAAACACATTTTTTCAGAAAAATGTGTAATATTTTTTTAAACATTGAGCAAATGTTGAAACATAAGATTTTATTTTAAATAAGATCATAGTGTTTTGACATGTCGATCAAGATACTACTGTATGTGGAAAGAAATGGTTCAGTTTTTTTTCATTTGTAGTAGAAACAAATTTAAAAATATTAATGAAAACAAGGTAGAACAAGTCATTAATGATTTAGTACTCTTCTCACATATAAATATTTAACCATATGAACATGGTCAAGATTTTAGAATGTTGTCTTTAAACAATATATTTACTATAGTATATGAGCATTAGCCTTATAGCATCTCCAACGAGACTTTATTTTTGCCTCTAAACTCTATTTTTAGAATAAAATCATGTTCATTGACACACTATCTCACTCTAAAAATAGAGAATTCTATGAATTACTTCAAATTTGGAGTAATTTATAGATTTCTCTAATTTTTTAGAGTATAAATTTTTTATTTACAAAATAATTTTTTAATTTTTTGCTTAAATAAGAAAACACGCAATTTCTACACGAGAAAACACTAAGTAGAGGGAGAGGATTTCTTATTGTCAAAAAGGTCCTGCAATTGCCTGCAACCACGTATGATTGAAATTTGTTTTGAGCTGTAACACTCTTGACAATAAAAAAAAGCCCATCTATTTGTTATCATCTCTTCATGCTCCAGTCTCCATCATTCAATCTAGCCAAAAGCAGCAGCATTAAAAATGCTTGATATGTAAAGGAAGGCCGAACTTTTGGTATAATTACTGCTTCCATCAACATGAGATCATGAAAAGTAAACGACACCGAACTTAATTTATGACTTACCATCACATCCATAGCCCATAAAAATGTTATTTGTTTCAAATCATTAAAGTTTGATACATCTGAAAAGCTCTTCTAGTATGCATCAAAACACAACCTTCATGATCTCTAACCACCCATGCCGCTCTTGCTAAACTCTTTTTGGGAGCCTATGATATGTCAATGTTACATTTACCCATAATGGGTTTGGAGCTATCCATTTTTTTACGACTAAAATTTCCTCTTCCTCTTAAGCTGCTTTGTATTCCTATCCAAATCATGTGCCACGAATCACATATCAGCCTCATCATGAAACTTAACAATTGTGTCGAGAGTCTGAAACGTTTTATCTTTAAAGGAATAATTTTTCATATTTTTCCACAAATACCATAATTCCTAGGAGAACACTCTTATAGTCTCAATAGATATAGATAAGTTTTTTGATGCTATCAGCAAGTAATGCAAGTTTGAGTTCTCACAAAAGACTCATCATGGTGTTTGAAATTTGATAAAGTTCATATCTCACGAGCCACTGAGCATGTGAACAAACGTGATTGACTTATTCGCCTTCGAATCTACATTTTTGGCATCTAGAGTCCAACTTGACCCCTCCCTTAGCAACATATCAGCTATTGGGATCACATTACTCAAAGCTCTCCAAATAAATGACTTGATTTTTGGTGAAGTGAGAACACTCCACACCCTCTCTTTAACTTTATTCAATGAATTTTTCATTTCAGCTTCTTGGATTTCTACCACTTTAGTCAAACGGTTAATCAGCAAAGAACCTGACATGACTGAGTAGTCTCCGCTTTTATTATACATCCAGACCCAAAAATCCTCCTGATTTACTACATGTTGGTTAGCAACAATTAATTGAATGTCATATGGGAAAAACAATTCTTTTAACCGCTGGATATTCTAACTTCTATTCGGTACATCGATAAGATTATTGACCATGAGATTCAGGTCAATGAAAATGTTCTTTATCAGTGACCTTCTCATCCTGCCCACAAAGATAGAGGAATCAATCCATATTTTTGAAGAGCTACCATTTCCCCCCATTTTCTTATGACTTTTGCCCAATAACTCTTTTCCATGGATACTGCTTTTCCACACAGAGGATGGACAATAGCACAAAGTCGCATTTAAAATATCAGATTGAGCATGATACATATTTTTAAACCTTAGCAAAGAGAGAATCTGGCTGTTGAAGAAGAATCCATGCTTCATTATCCAGCAAAGCTTGGTTGAAGCTTTGTATATCTTTTAAAAACAGATCCCCTTGCTCTTTGGCCAGACACAATTTAGACCCAACTCAACCAAATTGATTTTCTTTTTTTATGTTCAAGTAAATTCTACCAAAAATATGTGATATTTGAATATTTTGCATGATTTTAACACTTGCCATTGTTTGTTTTGATCTCTCTTTTAGTCATATATTAGCCTTTTCATGTATTTATGTCTTATTACTCATTGTCTTGTATTTTAGAGTATTATGTTGTATTTCATACACTTACATATTCTTTGAGTCTTTTTAGGTAGTTTTGGAGTTATGGAAGATTTGATACTTGGTATGGAGGATAAGCAAGAGAAAAGGAAGCAAAAGAACATGAAAAAGACTTGATATCTAAAATTCAGAAGACGTATGTGAAAGATCGACTCAGCTGAAGATTTTAACCACCAATTTTGAAACTCACTTTTTGAAAATTGAGTTACTTTTCTAATGGAAGTGGTTTCAAGTCATTTGGAGCTGTATTCCAAGAATTATGTTTGATTTACTAAACGCACATCAACACTGCCGCAAAAAAAGAAGGATCCAAGCATGAAAGAGATTTGGACATGGAATACAATGGCCTATAGATGCATCCTCAGCAGGCAGACGCTATCCATTACGGATTCTGGGAAAGTCATTATTCCATCTTTGACCAACTTTGACCCAGCTTATTTTGGATTGATCCAGCTCGTTTTTAGCCACCTATAAATTGACTTTACATTAACATTTTTAGATTATGCCTCTTTTTGATTTAAAATAAAACAGTTTTAAAAAGATCTTGAGTTTTATGCTATTTAATATTTCCTTCTTTATTTTATCTTGGATATCTCTGTAGCTTTAATAATTATGCAAATAATATTCATGAGTTTTTTTGTGTTTTCATCATGATTAGTGAATAGTTTTCTTAGAGATTTTAGGTTAGGTAGATTTGGGTAATTAGTGCTTGTTTATGATGCTTCGGGCTTAGATTGTTATTAATCTTTGCTTATTTGATGTTATTAATGCTATACTAGCTTAGACTAAGTTAATCTAGAGTTTAAGCCATTTCATGCCCATAACGTATTCGATGAAACGTGATATACATGGTTTTGTGAATATGATATACATGAAAAGCACAATGTATTATGATATTTTATTCAAGAAAATGAATTTAACTACGCAGAAAATCATGGTATTTGCATCTTAACTACTTGGCATATATATATATATATATATGCTAGCTTATTCTTGTATCTACTTTTATAATATGTTAGTGTAGGAAGACAAACAACTCTTTTCAACTAAACCAGACTATTGTGGCAATCAATCAACAATTTATATGTTTAACAATCATGGTTTCCATGCAAAACCTAAACATATTATATTTCACTGTCTTTTTGTCATCTATGGATTTATATTCATTATTTTTCCAAGCATATAAGATACACACAATGCCATTGAAACACTTTACAACCCAACGTCAAATTGGCTAAACTAAATAGACTAACATCTACACTTATCCATACATCTAAGCATTTCCAATGAGACTCTATTTTTGCCTCCGAACTCTATTTTTAGAATAAATTTATGTGTACTGGTATTCTATTCTAAAAATATAATTCTCTACTTTTTTTATTATAGTAGAATTTTTTTGTTTACAAAATAATATTTTAATTTGATATATGTTTTATGTTATACTCACAAAAATTATATGTTTTAGTTCTATCATTAAAAGATTACATTAACAATAACCAATTTATACTTCAAAAATATTATATTAAAATTTTAAAAATATAGAAAAATCAAAGATGAGAATCTTATTTCTCATTTCAAAATAAATTAATTGATCATTTGTGAGAGAAGTACATTAACGTTGATGCTTAAAAAAGTATTAGTTATTTTTTCAATTTATTTGGTGTCTTCAAATTCTATTTTCGTGTAAGAAATTAATTTCAATAAAATAAAAACTTGATTTAGATATTGCTATAAGTATAAGATAAATAGTAAAATTTTGTATACTTTTAAAGTAAAAATTCTTGCAAAAAATATTAATTAATTAAAAATATAATACATTTGGAATATTCTTGTTTGTTAAATAAAACAAAATAGAGGTGATTATTGGAGCAAACCTCCATTCTACTTTTAGAGAACTCTATTTTTAGAATAATAAATAGAGTAAATCATTGGATTTTACTCTAAAATAAAGTAAATTATTCTTAATTCTTGATTGAATACACTCATGATAGTAATGTTGGTATCTAAAATTGGTATTTCTTGAACTTTGACCAAGGCCAGTGATTCATAATGTACACATCATTCTGTAAATATGTATAATTCTTAAAAAAACAAATTTTATTTACAGTAACTAGTTTCATTAGATTAAATTTATAAATTAGAGACAAAGAGTGTAGGTTTTAAACTTTTATTGTGGAAAAATGCTTAGTACTAAAAAAACTGATATGGTTTTAATTTTAACAAAATCATTCTACTATACAAAAATCCTTCTACTATTCGAGTTGTTCATGATCTTTCTCTAAAGTGTCTACCTCTTTTGCATCATTTTTTATAAGAGAGAGAGAAGTAAATAAAAATCAATAATTGCCATGCATATGAAAATTAGTGACCATTTTGTTTTGTTTTCAGCTCATTTTTAAGAAAAAAACAAAATATTAATATAAGCATCTACGAGAAGACTACTGATTTTCTGTAGCATTAATGAATGTGAGAATTGTTGGAAATGACGATAAGCGGTTTCTTAGCCGTGAATGTAGGAAAAAATTAGAAGTTGCGGTAATCCTAGAGAAGTTAGAGAAAGTTAGATTAGTTGTTTTTGCATCAAGTTACTATTTCCTAAGGTTATCACATTTAAAGCTTTGCTTGGACTTTTTGGTTATGAGTTCCCACTTTCAAACTTCTTTTCCGGCTTGTCTTGGTTCGTTTTCTTCAAGGACGAGCAAAATGTAAGTTCGCGGGAGTTCATATTTGTATATTTTGCATGATTTTAAACTTAACTTTGTTAGTTTTGATCTCTCTTTTAGTCATATATTTGTCATTTTTATGTAATTGTATCTTGTTTCTTATTGTTTTGCATTTTAGAGCATTAGATTGCATTTTATGCACTTGCATAGTATTTGAGTCTATTTTTAAGATATTTTTGGAGTTATGGAATATTTGAGACTTTTTATGGAGGATAAACAAAGGAAAAAAAAGCGTAAGAAGACGAAAATGAGATTTGATATGCAGAATTCAGAAGATATGTGTGAAAGAAGGACTCCGATTCAGATCTTAGGGTAAGTGGTTTAGAGTCATTTTGAAACTCCATAGAAAATTGAGTTAGATTTTTAGGGTAAGTGGTTTAGAGTCATTTTGAGCTTTATTCCAAGAGTTATGCCTGATTTATTGGACGCATATCCCTGCCACGAAAAAGAAAGCATCCAACCATGAAGGGGATTTGGACAGGAGCTTAGAGGCCTACGGCTCTATTCCCAGAGGCCTTCCCTAGCGGCAAGACGTTACCCACTATAGACTCAAGAAAAGTCCACATTCCAGCTTTGACCTAGCTTTTTTTGGTTAGTCCATCTCGTTTTTAGCCACCTATACATACATTTTAGACTTAAATTTAAAGGATCATGCATTTTTGTGATAAAAAAATGAATACATATTTGTAGTAGCGATCCTGAGTCTCAAAGAATCTTCATGGTTTTGTATTTTCATCATGGTTAGTGAGTAGTTTTCTTAGAGCTTTTAGATTAGGTAAATTTGGGTGATTAGGTGTTTATTTATGATGCATACGGCCTATGTCATCATTTATCCTTACTTATTTGATGTTCTTGATGCAAGATTAGCCTAGGCCAAGTTACTCTAGATGTTAAACTATTTCATGTCCCGAAGATATTCGATGAAATGCTGAAATGAATCTTATAAATGTTTTACATGTTTAAAAAATAGACATTGATGATTACTGTGCTTAGTGGCTATTTTGACTTGTGTTTAATGCATGCTTGACTTGTGCTTATGAATGGAAGTTTATATTAATGACTTGATTAGTGTAGAATTAATGCCATAAGACTGGATTAGTCAAAATTAGTGTTCTTAGGCTAAGGATTAGCTTTTAATGGTTATGTGAGGATCATAGGTTAGCATTTAGTTATCCGAATTGATTACCTTAATCGTTTGGTATCATTTGCTTGAATCTCTAGTTTGAATTCTTGTTATCTCGCTTTATATGCTTTTTGAAACTTGTTAGTCTTTTGCTTGTTTTATCTAATTGGTTTGTTTTGAACATTTCAGGTTGATTATTTTTAGCTTATAGAAAAACATCTCTCGTATTAGCTTAGATTAAGCATATACATGAATTTTTGATGTGTGAATTAATTTTTCGTGGATCGACCTCACTATTACAATGATAATATGTGCACTTGTGGATAGGTTATAGTCAAGGTTTACAAATTATAAAATTTGAGCTATTAATATTCCATGAATTTTGAAATAAGACATCAATGTAATTGCAACTGCTTTGTGCAAGATTTCTTTGCATCCATGAGAAAGTAGTCTTGCAAACCAACCAGTGAGTCTTGACTTCAACCGATCATAGATATAAGCTAACATCTCTATTTTAGACCCACTGAACCATTCATGTAATCCCAAGTAAGTCTCTGCTCCTCCCTCGTTCTCAATCTCATGATGGTTTTAATTCCTCCCAGCATTACTTCAGGAACCTTAGCACCAAAAGTGATTGAAGATTTTTGAATATTAGCCATTTTCCATGTTGCATGTCCATAAATTCATGAGCAAAAGCTTCATTCATTCTTAAAGCTTGTGAGCCACCATAATTTTATCCAAGATTAGCCTCTCTTCCACAAAAGCAATTGGCGTCGGCGAAATAATATCTAAAAGTATTGGTTTCAGCCTCCACAACATAATCTTCGAAATGGTTTTATATAAGATTGGGCATAAACTTATTGGTCTGAAGGTCAGACATCAATATGGGATCAACAATTTTGTCATAAGGTAGACATGAGTGTAGTTTTATTCAACCAGAAACTCAACAGAGAAGAAGAAAATGTGTACTTCATCATTAACTTGCTTCCTGTTAATCCTCCAATACTTTTGGAAGAATAATCCGGCCATTCCATCCAGTCCAAGAGCACTTGACGGCTTGATGGAGAAACAACATCTTTCACTTTTTCTTTATAAACTTCTTTGATCAGTTGTTCATTCATTCCAGTTGAAATAACCTTTCAAAACCAGACAAAAATTAAAGATCTTTAAACATGTCTTTAAAATATCAAGTTGCAATATCACTTTTTACTGATTTTGATTTTTTATCTTATCCCACCTTATTGGTCAGATTCTCCGGGGGTTTTCTAGCTCTGCTTGCTTTCACCAATGCATAGAAAAAATTAGTATTATGGTCATCAAGTCTTAGTCATGACTCTTTACTCTTTTAACACCAATATTTTTTTTCTTTGTACGCTGTCAGTAATTCACCTTTAACATAGTCAACGTGCTTTAAAGAAAGAAAATTGCAAGATCAATTGCTCATTCTCCAAACTATTCCAAATATGTTTGATCTTATCTAGAAAATTAAAAAAAAATCGGCTTTTCTTCCACTTGCCGAGAGCTTTCCTGCACTTCCTCAGTTTATCAGAAACATAAACATTCAAAAAAACATGATTACTATCCAAATTCTCTGAATCATATATTTTATGACTAGTTTATTCAAAAATCTCTTGTATGATTAGAAGAGATCAAGCGGACCAAAACTGATCCATGATGAGAACCCCTTTTACCCAAAAAAAGATTGATTAGAGGCTTAAAAAAGCTTTCAACCAATTTTTGCTTTGGAAAAATAAGTCCAACTTACTGAATCTAAAGAGAATGTCTCATACCTTCTCAACTGAAACTGCTTTCTCAAGAAAGAAGTTCCACCACTTGTCACGCTTCTAACATCTCCACAAAAGGCACAAAAGAAGTTTCACTCCTTCTCAAACAACCTATTTTCTGACCATTATATATAACGTTGTTAAAATCTCCCAACATACACCATACCTCCTTTCTCTATGTCCCAATTCTGGTCAGTCTTTTCCACAGCTTAGACCTCTCTTTCCTAACTAGTTCAATGTCATATTTGTTTTTTTTTACTGGTGAAATTTCGTTTATAAAAAAGGTAATGAAACTAAATCGCTTAAAAGAGTGGAGGACGTTTAATGAAGTTTGAAAGAATTGTAAAACGCAAAAAAAAGAGAAGAATTTATTGTCATGCAAAAGCTAAGCATATTAAGTTTATTTTCAGTCCATAGAAAAAAAAGAAATTTAATTATACAAAAATAAATCAAGATCACAGCACAAATAAATAAATTTAAAAAAAAAAGATGAAAAACAGAAATCAAATGTTTTGTTGGCCAACAAACAAAACCAAGTTTCAAATTAACTTATCTACATAAAAATGTGGATGACGGAAAGTTTGAAGGTTAACCAAAATAGTCACGGAAAGTTTGAAATTTTTTTTATCCCAAATTATAATTGCTAATATTAATACTAGCCCAACTTGTTTATACACATTGAAATAATGACATTGATTAAAACATTATAATTAGGTGATGTAATTTAGTATGTTTAATTTCACATGTCTAATTAGTATTGTTTGGACTGTTATATGTTTGCTGTAATATGGTATATGTGGTTTATTTTTGGTCATGTTGTAACAGACAGATCTCTTGTAGCTAGATTAGTGTTTATCACACAGAAAAATAAGAGAGTTTTCAGGAAAACTAGAGAGCTCAAAACTCAAAATTCCAAGATGTGGAACAATTTGTCTTGTCATGATTACAACACAAAACGAGTTTATGCTTTCGACTAGACATTTAATTTCACATTTTTTTAAAAGAAAATATCATTATCATTACTCCGAGGTATTTGATTAGCACAAGGGCCCATGAGGAACGAAGCCCGAAGTTCTCAAGGAAGTCAAGGTCCCTGTGGCCTTACGTAACAATGCTATCGATCAAGATCAAAGATACTATCTTTTTTTAGTCATAAAAATATGCATTTCTTGAGAATGATATCATTTTCTACCACACATCTTTAATATATTCAATATAACCAAATGAATTACTAAAACAATAGATTTTGCTTTAATGGAACAAGTAAGAAACAATTGACCATGTTCCCAAAAAAACCTCTCCATATATACCAGAGTGGGAGCAGTGGAGCTTACCAAAAGAGGAAAGAGGCAGCAGAAGCTTTTCACTTACCAGAGAATCTTTTCCAATTTATATTAAAGTGTGATAAAAGAAGATTGAGATGTTTTTTTTGAAGATTGCAACAACAACAAAACTTATCTCTACTACAACAATACCATGGCTATTACTTAATCTGAATCTCTTGTTTATACATCCCAAAAAAAACTCATAGAACATTCTTGGATGAAGCTCATATAAGATGATAATGATTCTTCCAAAGTCCATATGATCAAACAAGTTAATTATGTTAAACTGATAATCTAAGCTGACTTATTAATTTGTTGTAGTTCTTCAAGTGAAATAATTAGCACTAGAGAAGGGTTAAATCGCTAGAGGGTTCTGCGTAGTCTATCCCCCAACTTGGCCGTCCCAAGGTGAACTCCAAGCTGAGATGAGCGTTGGTCGTCTCTTTCTCCTCATCATCCTATTTTCAAAAGATTTCACATTTTGGAACATAAGGTTGCATAAGTATGTGTGAGAGAGTATGCACATCAATAATAACATTGTTAGAGTTGTTAAAGAATGTACCTTAGTGTGATGAGTTGTTCCCATGTGAGGATCTGCTTGTGTAGATATGCTCATAGACATTCCCTTTGTGGATGACCAAGAAGCTCTGTTCAAATATGAAAGATTAAAAAAAAAACAGATTTGATAAATTTTCTTATAATTCATACTGTTGCTTGTTACTACTTACACAATTGATAAATATTCTTATATTCACATTTTTTCGACCCTAGAAACCCTGCTTGTTACTGTTTATACCATTCATAGTCAAAAAATGATTTATTGGACCTGCTTATTAACTATTATTAATTAATATATATTTTTATATATACAATTTAACCCAAAAAATATTCAGAATCTTTTCTATTTTGAAAAAAAATTAAGAACTTAACGGATTTAAAGGATAGATGGACAAGCCCTAGGAAGAGGGTCATATTCATCAAAATTCACGCATAACCAAGGCAAAAAGATTAATAAATGCAATTTTTTACGAAAATAAAAATATTAAAAAGTAACCTTTGGGTCTTTTGCACAGATGATGAGTTTGGCGAATTTGTGTCAGCATCAGCTTCTTCATTATTATTATTGTCCTCTATCTTCTGCTCTGCCTCTTTCTCTACCTTTCCATCTCCTGTTTATTCCCAAGAAAAAAAATAAACACAATTTTTTTAGAGAAAAGGATATATACATTTATAACCAATAGTAATATACAAAAATCAGTCAATCTGGTTTTGAATGAATACCTGATGATCCTTTATCAGTGCATTTAACTGTTCTATACATCTGCATCAACAAACACACACCCTTGAAAAATCAAAACAAAGGTAAACAAAATAAAGAAATGTTTGGCTAAGTTTGTTTCAACTTTGCAATCATGTGTTAGCTAGTGGCCCAAATAGATACAGTTTCAATAAAAATATTCTGCACATTACCTATAAGATTCCCATTAATATTTATTTTAAGAGAAATATAAGAACGAACAAAAAAAAACTGAAATGAACCTGCAAGTGACTCTTGACATGAGCTAGGGTTAGATCCTTTACATTCATCAGCTCCAAGACTGATTTAGGCGTTGCTCCTGAGATAAACCAATAAGCGACAAAACTTAATACTTTGGTTCCAAACATTTATACTAAGACATAAAAGTCTTGAATGTTTCTTTTAAAGAAGAAAAATTTAATAGGAAAATTAATACTTTCATGGCCTCCAAGAAGTTGAACAGCATGGACGAAATGAGCATGTAGAGTAGAAGTCCATCTCATTCTTGGAGCTCGAATGCTTCGTTTAAGACCAACCATTGATGATGAGGTTCTCTTGAAATCTCGACCGTAAATTTGTGGTTGGAACATGTTTGAGTTGTGCCTCTGATGTTGATGATGATGGTGATGATAATGATCAAAGCCTAAGCTCAAGAGAGGTTTCTTGAAGAAGTTGTTCTCATGGCTCAAGTCACTAAGGCTGCTTCCGGAATCACTGCTTGTGGTGGTGGAGCTCCGGTCACCGCCGTGAAGAGTTTTCTCGGCGTGAGAGTTTGGAAGGCTGATCTGAAGAGACAGATCTGGGACTGAGTTTGAAACTCTCATGCTGCTTCTTGACTCTAACATCATCATCTCACTACTACTCTGTCTATATTACTTCTGTATTTAAATAGTGGAGAGAAAGAGATAAAGAAAGAGAGAAGGAGATAACTGCAGAAACAACACTTATGATTTACAGAGGGAGAAAAAAAAAGAAAAAGGGGTAAGAGTGTATTTCTCAATCCTCGTCATTATCTCATTAAACAAATGCCATTGTCTTTTTATTAATAAAAATATAATTTTTTTTCTACAACACATTTTTGTACTAAACTATAGGTATGTTATTTATTTTGTAAACTATCTTACACTCTTATCGTAGACTCGTAGTACTATAAAATGTTTCTCCCCACGTAAAAAAACATCCAAACTTTTTAGTTAACTAAAAGGAACAATTAGGTAGGTAGCCTAATTTAGAAGATTTTATAATTATGATAAGATGATGATAAATTAGGGAAAATGTATTTTCTTGAGGCAGATTATCATAAATAATTTATACACTTTTTTGGAATAACGTGACATAATGACATCTGATAAAAAGAAATATGTTATTTATCAAAATAGCGATCTTCTATCATGAATATACATCAACATATTGTTTATATTAAATAGTGGAATATCAGACAAAACAAAACATGTAACCACACGTAAAACTTTAGCTAATTTGATGGTAAAAACCAACCTAAATATTATTTTCTTTAACAAAACATTTCAAATTGGTTTAGGAAAATTCAAAGTTAGTTATTTAATTAATAAGAAATGTATAGTTGTATAGTGTATGTTCCGTAACTAAAACTACACTATATTGGTATTTTCTTGTTCAAAAATACTACGATCTATGTAAATGTATTAGACAACGTATGTTTCGACTTATGACAAATACTACTATATTCTAAAGAAACAACAAAGAGTAGAAAAAAGCTGGAAGAGTTATGACAGACAACGTATCTTTTGATTAGTGGTTAAAAAGGTGAAACCAAGCAGAGAGAGAGAGAGGGTGGGTGTGATAATTAGATAATGAGTACCCTATGATTTGCATGTTTTACTATTTTTAAATAAATAAAATACAACACTTTTAAATTTCCAATGCTAAAAAAGATAGGCTTTAAAAGTTCTGTCTCTTAGGGTTTGATAGAAAATAACAACAGAGTTTTGTATTTAATATTTCTTACAATCCTTCAAACTGAAAAAGCAACTGCGGTTTTGTCATGGAGATTCTTGTTTGAACAACAAATAGCTCCAAAAGGAAAATTTGTTTATCTTTTCAGAGGTGAAGAAAGATAAAGACAACTAATTACTCCAATCGAATTAATTGCATTCTATTTAATTATCTTTCTATTTTTTTCCATATGATGTTTCTAACCATTAAAAAAAGAATCATACGGCCAGAAATTTTCTGCTTTACTTAAGCATCTTATAGTTGTTTGGTTAAAATTTGTTTGTCACATTCTTCTTCTATGTTCATTAATCTCATTAATCAGAACCCGAACATAACTTTAGAATAACACAAAACGTATATACAATTTATGAAATTAACCTACCAAATTTATATAACTAAACCAAAACCAAGTTCATTCAAAAATATATTTTAAATCAAATATGCATAAATTATACATTTATATATTTTAAATATATTTTGTTAGCTTAAATTAATTAATTATTTACGTTTTATTATATTATTTATATAAATTCGAAAACACACTCAAACTATAAGTTTCAAATTAATCAGATTAAAACCAAACAAAAATAAAAATTAATTCTAAACTTGAAACATAATCCGAACTAAACCAAACCAACAAGGCAAATGTCAAAGCCTAATAAGTATAACTGTAAAATTAAACAAAAAAAAGATATGATAAATTATGTTTTTATACAATCTATATATCTAATCTTCAACACCAAAAGGAATATAAATCAACATTTTAATCTCTTTAGGTATTGAAATTTGATATTACTATATTCACCACATTTGAAAAATTCCAAATAAAAATAAAGAAATAAAATTCGATCCAAGTGTATCATTATGTTATATACTTATATTGCGTGTCTCAAGACTCAAGGCGCGAGATTAATGGTTTTGGCATCGTAAAAGCCGAAGTGGTAATATACGATGGAATATTTAGAAAGATAATTTTCTTTGTTATTGATTGATGGGGACACATTTTAAAATTTCTCTTATTTCATTATTTAATTCATTAGTTTCTATCTTCATCCTTTTGTTTGTTTGCTTTCTCTTCATTGTTGACACTCTCAAGGCTCCTTTTTAGGTAAATTTTCTGGAACGCTCAAGGTTCTTGCTGCTCTTTGTTTTGCTATTGAAAACAAGAAAATATTATACTTGTATATAAATTATTTAAGTACAAATATATAATAATAAAAGAAATTCAACATTCAAAAGGCTAGAATTGGTAGCCATGTGACACTGGTTACTGTTGACTATGTGTATATATGTAACATGTTCTAAGATGATTTGATTCAATAACATATAAAAGTAAGCATTCTAATGCATAAATAGTATTAAAGATAACCTTTCGTCTAATAAATTTCCTCTTCTATCTGTATAAAAGGTTTAAGATAATAATCACGAGCTGTCAATGATTTCATAAATTATTTGTGTATCAAGAATTGGTTTAGATGCATTGATTATTGTGCACCATAAACTCCAAGTGTTATGTTTAAGCATTGCAACTAGCATTTGCAGATGTTAATATAATGAAGCTAATCATATATATCAAGATTTGTCCATGGATAGAACCATGTATTGATATTAAATGAATATCCATGTGATGTGTAATATAGTCAAATGTCTCTTTGATATTTTATTTTGTTTCTCATCGCATTTTATTATAAATTAAAACATGTATTGGGGAATGCTATTACGTATTCCATTTTTTAGAAAGATTTGTATCATTCCCACGTACGTCATCGAGCTCATACATCGCTTTTGCAAAACCCCACGGAACTTGAATTATAGAAAAACATTTTACATTCATGTAACTCCAAATTTTTATTTTGCATCTATCATTCTAGCTAGTAGTTATCATCCTAGTGGTTTAAGGGATCTCGTTAATTGCACAATACTGTTATCACAAAGATATTAACAATATGGAGTTTAAATTTTTAGGAATTAGAACATATTTCAGCTTCCAATCTCTCACCTACAAAACTCTATGTAGCCAAAACTCGTTTCATAAGACATAAAAAATCAGATTTTTGCAGTGATATATATATATATATATATAGAGCAAATATTCCTATGGATGACATCTATTAAAGGAATAATTTGATGGTATATCCTAAATTTTGTTTCACGAATCTCCAATTTATTTAATGGAGTGTATATGTAAGAGTTTCATGAATATATATTAGTAATTGTTGATTTTAAAATTACCGAAAATCAAAAGTTCCAGATTCATTGATTTTTGTTAAAATATTAGAGAAACACACAAAATATTGACTAACGAAAACTACTGAATCTGAAGTTTTTTTAAAAATATTTAACCTATTTATTAAATGATATTTAAGTAGTATTTAGTTATAAAAACAGAAAAATTTCCACTTGTCTTTTACAAATAAACAATCTCCAATTTTTTTGTATTTTTTACTTAATTAAAATACAAAAATATATGAAATAAGTATTTCTCATTAACAATGTGTCATATCTTACTAGTAAAATGATTAGTCTTTTCACACGATATTTTGACAACGAGAACTATGTGGATACCGAATGATATGCAAAGACTCGTGTATGGACTAATAATATATTGAATATAGAAATACAGAAATCAAAAACTAGTAATCTTATCACGGAATCTAAATCAAAATAAAAGATTCAGCGTTTGTATGATAGCTAAACGCACGTACGAAGCAAATATGGACCAACCTGTACATGTGCTAGGACCCATAGATATATTATTCCATTGATTATGACTTAAAAGAAATATTTGTGTGGACAATAGCGTTTACATATTATGATTAAGAAAAAAGAGTTTTTATTCATATTGAGAGACTATTTAAGAGATTGAATAAGTGTCAGATTGGCTGGCGACACCAGCGGGCACACATCCACAACTAGATAAAAAAAAATGCCTCCCACTTTAATTTTTTTTGTTTGTGTGTGTTTTCAGTTCGTGGTCTTCCAAAAATTTATAATGCCTTATATGTAACAGTATATTAATACTGAAAATTCTAAGGTACAATAGAGTAGTCGACGGAAATGAAAACATTGTTAGTGGGAAATATGAACACATAAAAATATTAAACCTTTTTTTATGAGGTTCAACGAAATGATCGTGGGAAACGAACACACAAAAGTTGAAGTTTGTTCAATAAAAGTATGTTCGATATTTAGTTTTATCTTTTTGGTCACAAAGATATTTAGACGATTACTATAATTTGAGAAATTCGTTTTAAATTTAAATACTATATTTTATTTCTCGTTTTTTTTAATATTCGTACGGATTCATTTGATAAAATTGCATAAACATAATTTTTTTTCATATAAGTCATACTGAATCAGTAAAATTTATGTATCTGAATAATTATTTTAACTAAATTTGATTTGATATATAAAATTAGTCGAAAAATTATCTGTATATATGCTTTTTTTAATTATTTTTCATAAGCTATTTTTGAAAAAATATTCACAAAATTTTAAATATTTTGAAAACTAATATGTCCTTTTTAAAAGTTAATTTTTTATTTTTTATTAATACACAAAATTAATTGATAACATTGAAATAATATATTTTATCAAAAATTATATAACTGAATTTTGAAACAATTTATTTGTTTGGTTTATTTTGGATGCCAAAAAGTTAGTTTTTTTTTGCTGAGAAATAAAAAGTGAAAAATAAATAAATTTTGTTTTCTACAAAAAGGAATACATTTTATAACAGCAATTATGGTAAATAAAACAATAATAGTAGTAAATTTTAAATAGCGAAATCATTAATTACAAAATGTTGATAGAGAGGAGGACAGAGGAAGAAGGCGTTTAGTTCAACGGGTAGCATTTGTCGTGGCACGTAGATGCTGCATGGGAGCCCCAATATTCCCTCATTTGTTTTATTTTTATTTTCATTAAATTTTCCTAAATAATATTATATCAAAGATTATTGTTATATTTATAACCTATATATATATAACATTTACCATATTAAGTCTTGCTTATATATTTAATGTGTTTGACGTTTTATATTTTGTTTGGAGGAAGCTGTCGAGCCCCACATTCCTCGGCGCCAACATGGGCTCCCCTCTCACGTGACACTTTAATTATAATTTGGTTGCTTAATAATTAATTCCATTTTCCAACATCTACATATGCCTCTTGTTTATCTCACACGCACTCTATTATCTTTAAAATTTTATTCCCCTATTCTTCTTCAAAAAATATATCCTATAAATTAGATTGTTCAATTCAGATTTAAGTTCGGTTTTAATTTAATTTTTCTAACTTTTGATTTATAAAAATTAGTTTTATATTGAAACTATATTGTTTTAGGTACTTTCGGTTATTAATTTATTTAGTTTTTAACTGATAACTATAATTATATTTGATTTTTTATAAATTTTAGTTCATGTAGTTAAAAGGTGGATTCACTAGAACATAGAAATACTAATATTATTATCCTAATTTTTAAGTAAATAATATTTTCTTTTAAATTTGTCAATAGAAAAAAAGAAAAATATATATTTTAATTAAAATTTGCGAAATCGCAAAAAAAAATAATTTTTAATTTTATAAAAAATAAAATAAAAAATTAATAAAAATCAAAGTTTCAAGATTAGTTAATATATTGTTGGAATCCTATTTTATATATATATGTATATATTTGGTTAAGGGTTTTATAAGATTTATATTCTTTCAAAACACACCGCACTAGTTAGATGTTCTTGAACAGCAAGAAGATTAATGACTGTCGATATTAATATAACATTTTTTCCACGATAATAAAATTATTAGTTGACCAATGAAAAACCCATTTTATGCTGCAACTCTAGAACAAAAAAAGATGGTAGTCACTATACAAATAATACAAATCCACTTTATATTTTTAACAGGATCAAGCTTCTCTTCTAGAAAAATTCAACAGTTAACGATTGTTGAGATCTTAACCCTAAAAATCAGTTGCATTATTGGTCGTTAGTCTAGGAAAAAGAATTAAAAAGATTTATATGAATTTTTTTATGTAAAAGAAAAGGAAAGCCTAATTATGGTTTTGTTATAAAGTAAATGATTATTAAATTGGATTAAGAAGCAAGGGTCAGCGCCTAATGCGGTCTAGATTCTTTGGGAAATGGGATAGTTTTAACTTCTTATATTATGAAAATTAATTAATCAAATTTCAAGTGATAATATTTATAATTAACAATGCAAATCGGTACTAATCGAATAATTCCCTTTTGATCTGCTTGGATGTATCGAAAAGGGCGTGTGTAATATCCGGTCAACATTTCTCTCTGTCTCTCTCTCTAGCATTTGTTCTTTATTCCATATTCCATGTGTTTGTCTTGTCACAGCTCGAGCTCTTCTTACATTTTCATTTTGTTGTTTTGCAATTTTATTAAAGAAATTGTATAAATTAGTGCATTGGAGAAATGTACGGGCACTTTGTCTGTAATATGCAGCTGGAATTTTATTGGGTTTAACTTTTTTAAATGCTTAATTTGTATTTTACTAAGTTTTGTATGATTTTCTTAAAGTCAACTAGATATCACCATTTGAATTTAAACAGATTCATTGGTACTATGCACTTTTTAAAATTTTAATTTATAGTTATAAATTAATAAATTTAAGATTATAAGATTTTTTTTATTTAAATGATATATTAATTTATTGAAAGATTTTTGAATCGAAAAATTAATTTAAAATAGATTTTTTTTTGTTAATTTACCAAAATATTAATTTATCGAATATTAATTTATAGATATTATAATATATTAAATATTATCTTGAAAGTTTGTAAAAAAATGTACTTACCTATAAAGTGGATATTTCGTGCAAATAAGTGGTTTATATATAATTACAGTTCAAACAAAATCTAAATCTCATTCAAACAAATCAATAATAAAAAACACTTCAAATTCTTATGAAATCGATATTCACAAAGCAAAGACATTTGAATATTTGGCCCAAATCTTTGGCCCAAATCTTAGTAGTTTTGTAAATTTTCATCTTAGAAATTTTATAATCAGTTTCTGGTTTTTGGTTTTTCTAAAAAGTAAATTAAATAGTTGAGAAAAAAACAACATGATAGAATATTAACTGATAAAATTTTCACAATCAGATTTTAGAATGGAATGTTATCGAACTTGTACCTTGATTATGGATACAACAACATGATTTTCTTCTAATCATCAATTAATTGCTCATAAATGCCTGTGAAATTCAACTGTTTTCTACGATTTTTTTTATGGGTTAAAGTGTTCAACGTTATTTGTAATAAATATTTATTAAAAGACAAGAGTGGACCACAAAGAGCAAGGTACAGTTTCATGAAAATGGAAATGATAAAACTAAAATGCTTATGTCTTAACATTCCTTGTTTTTTGACTCTTTCATTCTAAAACTGCCTTTTCTAGTCATTTTCTCGTCAGCTCCTACACAAGAATAAACAATATTCTATTTACTCATTTTCTTGTAAAACAGTCATTGAATGTTCTCACTAAAAGATGTCTTTATCTCATAGTCGTAATTTACCCAACTCATTTTCATTATCGAATCCAAATGAATTTACAATATCTTCATTACGATTGGTTTGGTTTGTGACGTTGTATCTTGTTTCTGTGGTCGTCTACCAGTTTTCAGAGGCATCTATATTGTTATGTGGAGTGACGATAATGATATATTGAAAGACTTTCAAACATTTTGATTAATATTTTTATTTTTGAAATTGAGTTTGTCTTTGGGTAAATGTTCACTACGTAAGCAATTGAAATGTGTCGGACAACTTCTGGTGGACCATGACAAGTATAAAAGACATAGAAGATTCAAAATTTTAATTGTAAACTGTTATTTATTTATTTTTTATTGTTTTTTTGGTGACGGAGTAAAATGTTTTTTATTAGAGGTGTAATATCATAATATTTGAACTGTATTTTTTTTATATATATAAAGCACATTGTAAACATGTAATACAACAAATCGATCATCTATATATGTGAAGAATTAAAACAAATAATCAAAACATTACTTGTATGAGTATTCTTTGCTAATCTATCTACTATCTGATATCGATTAAGATGTTACCAATTTCAGTATTTGTCTCCTTTGTGTTAATAACATTAGTTAGCTCCAAATTATCTCTCTCAAACCGTATATTTTTAAACCAATAAATCACTTACTTGCGTAAAAAAACCACCTTACAGTATTTAGTACAAATCCGAGCACCTATATCTGCCTAGAGTTTTCGAAAAATGTATGACCAAGCTTGTATCTTATTGTAAGTATAAGTTGTCACTAAACAATATGTTTTCTATAATTCTTTATTTTCTGATATTAAAATTATTTAAGATATATTGTGCGATCAGATGCAGTTTATTTCAAAAAATTATTCCTTATAATTGCAAGTAATTGAATTCAATTGATTATACTAGAATTATATAATAATAAGACGACAAAAAAATTTCGTTTAAACAATTTTAGAAATTTTAATTTAATATATGTATATAATATGTGCCACAATTTTACAAAAAAAAACAGGCGATATATGAAAAATATATAAATATTATAAAGGGTTTTTAGCATCTATAACGAAAAAATCATTATATAATCATAAGAAAATGGATTGATATTGTATGTGTAATCTACAAAATCTACAATTGTATCCTATTATAAATGTGATTTTTTTTGAACCCTTTGAAACAAAAATCTGTTGTGGTAATAACAAAAAGGAAAAAGAGTAGCTAACTATATGAATAAGGAAATATCACTACTATAAGAAAACATGAAATTCGGCATTACGCTATAAATTGCAATGGAGTTGCGAAAAACGAGTTTATGACGCTTTTGTGACGAGTTAAGGAAAAAAGTTAATTTGACACAAATTTATTGTTTTATTACTAGATTAGCTCTAATTTTGATTTTGATACCTATTATGCCCTTAAATCTTCTGTTACTAAAAATTGTATTTACAAAAATGTCATTATAATAATTTCCAACTTAGCTAAACAAACCTTAAAAATTACGATTTTGCCATAAAACAGACTTATTATACCGACAGAACATGAAGCGATAAACTTTTGCTTCATAGATTTGTTTCCTTTTGACCATAGACTTTCTTATTTTTTACAGACTTAATCAATTTTTCATAGAATTGTTTCAAAAATTTGTTTTTGTTTAGCCATAGACTTATTTAATTATGACAGATTTAATGAAAAGTTATTGATTTGTTTCTCTTTAGCCAAATATTTACCTAAATATGACAGATTTAATTAGTTTTCCACAGATCTATTAACTTTTGGCCACATATTTACAAAACTATGACAAACTTAATTAGTTTTTCAAGATTTATTATCTTTTGGCCACAGATTTACCTAATTATGACATACTTAATTAGTTTTTCACAATTTTATTTTCTTTGGCCACATATTTACTTAACTATGACATACTTAATTAGTCTTCCACATATTTATTTTTCTTTGGTGACTGATTTGTTTCCCTTTGGCAACATATTTATTTTCTTTTAGCATAGTATTCTTTTTCTTTTGGTGACAGATTTATTTTCATTCAGCGACATATTTATTTACTTTTCGTGACAAACTTATTTTCCTTTGGTGACAAACTTATTTTTCTTTGGTAACAGGCTTATGTCCCTTTGGCGACAGACTTATTTCTAACTAAAGCAAATTAATCAATCCTTATCAAACAAAACCGTTTTTGTTGGTTTATTTTAAAAAATTTAAAACCTAATCAAACATGTGACCTAATCAGCTCTATTAATCAATCCTTATTAAACAAAACCGTTTTTGTTGGTTTGTTTTTAAAAAAATTAAAACCTAATCAACACATATGACCTAATCAGCTCTATTAATTAAATATTTAGTTTACGTAGCCGTCAATACACGTCATCTTCTTCCTTGGTAAATGGATGTTTCAGAAAACCATATGGTTGTTTGGTATTGATAGCAAAAGAGGAAAACAAATTATAAGAGCAATTGACAAAATTTCTTTTGAAGATTTCATTGGGATGGTGATGGAAGAGTACAAGATTGATAAGAGAGTTTACGAGGTAGAATTGAGCTACATGTTTCCTAAGAAGGTATTGTTGACATTACTGCAAAGCACACCGCCTATAGAAGTTGGAAATCCTAGGCAGTATGCTGGATATCTGGAACAACTTAAATCCGAACCATTGCAATTCTGCGTCGAATTTAAGAAAAAAGTTTTGGAGGAAGAACCATGTTTACAAAAAATAAAAGCGATGAAGACGACGATGACATGTTCGATTATTGTGATGATTCAGACGGAGCATCTTCAGGTGATGAGGATTTTACTTTATACGGAATTCCTCCTGAAGAAGATGAGAAGACTGGCTCCACGTCGACGAACGCTCATGCAAAAAGAGTTAATCGACATGTTAAATTAGAATTATCCTCGCTGGATCTAGCTGTTGGACAACGATTCGAGATAAAAGATGCATTGGAGACAAGGTTGAAGATTTTAACTTAACTCCAACAATTTGATTTTAACGTAGATAGATCAACGCTTAACATGTTGGTTATTAAGTGTTGGGTAGAAGGCTGTACATGAAGAGTAAGAGCTACGCCAGTTGGATTACTCAATTTACTATTCATGTGTATGTTGCAGAACATTCATGTTCTGTTACTTAACGTTCGGCACGTGCTCGACAAGCGACTCCAGATATACTTGCAATACTATATATGGACTCCGTTCGAGGTGTTGAATCAAAAGTCCTCCCAAGACCTGTTGGAGAAGCTTTAAACATGATATTTGGGGTCAAGGTGCATCGTAATAGATGACATTTAATTTTTTTTTCTAGCTTATTAGCATGTGTGTTAAAATTTTTTCTAAAAAAAATATTTGTTACTAGATGGATTATTGGAAGGCTCATTGAACACTTTTATGTGCAAGAAATTTGGTTAGAGGGTCTGCAGAGACTGGGTACTCGGAGTTGCCTACATGTGTCTACCATATACAAAGAGCTAATTCCGGAACTTATACACGTTTGGAAGTAGATGACTTTAACAGATTTAAGTATATGTTCCTTGCATTTGGTGCTGATATAAATGGATTTTCCTTTATGCGAAAGGTAATTGTAGTGGATGCACTTCAAAAAAACAGAGAATTAACAACGATTGTAATAGCTTTGAATTAGCGACTACTTGAGTAGCATCGAATGAACGACGACATTGGTTGCATCTAATAGCTTTGAATTAACGATTACTTGAGTAGCATCGAATGAGCGACGACATTGGTTGCATCGAATTACCAACAATTTATTTTTCCAACGATTTTACATCGACAAATTTGTATCATCGTTTTAACAAGGAATTATACATCGACAGAAATTACCGACGTATTCCGTTGATTGTTCAATTATGACGATTAGTTAACGACGATTTGTGTTTCGTCGCTAACCGGTTGAAAAACCTATTTTGCAACGATTTTGCATCGAAAATGGCGGTTGTAAAACTTATGTTTTCTTGTAGTGATGGTACATTTTTTCTCGAAAAATATAAAGGGACACTACTAATCGCAACAGCTCAAGATGGGAATTTCCAAGTATTTCCAATTGCATTTGCAGTCGTCGACACCAAAAATGATGAATCTTGGGAATGGTTCTTCTGACAGCTAAACATTGTGATACCTGACGACGAAGAACTTGCACTTATTTCTGATAGAAATAAGGCTATTGGTAATGCTATTGGAAAAGTTTATCCTAAGTCTAGTCGCGGAGTCTGCACGTACCATTTATACAAGAACATATTGGTACGTTTTAAAGGTGGTCAAGCACAAGTGACAGGAGGAACGTCTCTTCATGTAGTTAATTTGACAGAAAGAAAATATACTTGTCATCGATTTGATATAGAGAAATCATCATGTGTGTACGCAATGGCCACAGCGAAAGCCCGAAGATAATGTCACATCTCATTATGCCACCCCTATTATCACAAGATCTATTTGTGTAACGCTTATTCTTCTTCTATAATGCCAAAGGATATTGCTTCACCTGTTCCCGATAACGTAACCACGAAGGTGTTTTTGTCTCCACTAGTACGCACACCACCTGGAAGACCTAAAAAAATTCAAGAATCAAATATGCATTGGAGAAAGCCACAAAAAAAACGGCATAGAACAGATCACAAATGTTCTCAATGTCATCAAAGTGGACATAATCGTAAGACATGTAAGGTGCAAGTTTAATACGTGATGCTTAGATTTCTTTACGTAGTTTTTGTTTTTTTGCATAATTGTAAGACAATTTTGAATTATTAGACAACAATCAATTTGATATTTTGCAATACAAGCAATTTTTGGTGGGGCACGTGACACCATATACTAAACTTTACAAATTTGTTTTTGTATTATTAGTACTCGATTACGTTTGACGAAATAGTATAAAGAGATGACTTATTGTCAGCTAACGGTTCTTCCTGACGAACTTGATAGACTTTAGCTAGATACTAAAGATAAAAAATTAACAAAAGTTAGATAATTCAGAAAGAATATAGAAAAGGAAGAGAGAAACCTAAGGAAGTAGTCAGTTCAGGCAATCAAACTTACTTGCTTCTCGAGAAGAGGAACCACATAATGGTCGACCAGAAATTTTCTTAGGTGTCTAAGAATTGCTTCTAAAGCTTTTAAGATCTTTAATGCTTCACCCTGCAAATTAAGAATAAGAATTGAAAACGATGCGGCGACGGACTGATAAATAGCGGAATAGCGAACTAGAGTTATTAAATTGGAACTAAGGAATACCGGCGGACACCCATCATAATAAGAGTTGAAAACCGACGCCGACTAATTCCGGCGACTGAACAGTGACAAGACAGATCTAGGTTTTTGAAAAAGAGGAACAAGAAGACTAAAAAAAAAACGATACTCGTGTGACAATAGTTTTTCTTCTTATTTTGTCTTTTATTTCTTTTTTTAATTAAACTCAAATGGCATGTTATGTAATTACTTTGACTAATGTTGGGAATAACGAAAAATGTCATTAGTATTAAAAATAATAAATATTAATATTAATAATAAAAAATATTTTATTCTTTTTTTAAAAAAACAATTCTTTATTTAAAATGCAAATTCTTTTTTTCAAAAATTTTTTTTTAAGAAAAATATATTTTTTAAATAAACGTTTGTGATTTGCGTTTACGATTGGCGTTTGCGATTGATACTTTTAATGATGGTAGACTTATAGAGATATGACTTCTAAATTATGGTAAACTTATAAAATTCGGCTTTTCAACTAGCGATTGCGTTAGAATTTTGTTGTATATATTTTACAAATCACACATCAGTCTACTATCATTATATATAAACATATAAATCTACCATCATTTGATGTAAACATACAAGTCTACAATTTTTGTCTGTAAACATACAAGTCTACCATTTTTGTCTGTAAACATACAAATTTACCATCATTGTCTGTAAACATACAAGTCTACCATCATTATCTGTGAACATACAACTCTATCATCATTATATGTAAAAATACAAATCTACCACCATATTGACAAATGGTATAAATAAATCTACCATTATAGTAAAAAATAAGTCTACCAACTTTAGAAGATTTAAGTAAACTGAAAAAGATTAAAAATGTCTACCATCAAAACCAAAAAGTCTACCATTTGATTATAAATCTACCATCACCAAAAATATATCTACCGTCAAATACAGGACGAAAAAAAGTCTATTGTCAAAGTACATAAATCTACCTACATGAATAAATCTACTATCAGTACAAATCAAAATAAATCTACCACCAATACTAATAAATCTACCACAGCTAAATTAATCTACTGTCAAACAAAAACAAATCTATCACGGGAACTAATAACTCTACAATTCCTCCAGTAAGTGTACCACAAATAAATAAGTCTACCATCATTGATTATTAAGTCTACCACATAAAATATGTCTACCGTGACGGAGATAATAAGTCTACAGAATAAGTCTACCGTTCCAACAATAAGTCTACCACTCCAAAATAAGCCTACCACTCCAAAATAAGCCTACCACTCCAACAATAAGTATATCGACTGAAAAGTAAGTTTACCGCTCTGAACATAAGTCTACCATTTCAATAATAAGTTTATAGTACTATACGATTGACTTAATTTTTTCGCGCCAAAATTTTTTTTTACATGGCAAAAATTAGTAATGACATTTTCGTAAATTGATTATTTGGCAATACATCGAAAAATGATTATATGGGTAGTGAAAGTTGTTAGTAATTAAAAAAGATTAGCATTGTTTTCGTAATTTACAAAATTTTCAAAATTGTTTTAGTTATTCTTCCTAAATATTATAACCAAGAAAAGACTAATATGTTTCCATTAATGGTTTTCGTCTAACCGAAGCGAACATGTTAATTTAAGTAAATAATTTAGTTACAAAGAGTGCCAGGCTGACCCAACCCAATATATAAACGTTAACTCAAATTCATAACTGTTCTCGAGTCCAAACTAAAGTCTTCGACTTAGGCTTTGAAACAGAATAGGGTATCGTAAAAGAATCTGATTTCACCGGCGGGATGTTAAATCCTAGCGTCATGGATCCTATTATGGGAATCAGTAGATACAAATTATATTCAAGTTTGAAAAATGAACACATGACTGTTGTAAAAGTTAAAGAAGTTGTTGGAATCAGTTCTAACTCTATATAAGGTTTGATTAAAATTCTCACTTGTTATGTTTTTATAAAGTGAGAATTGACCTAAAAAAATAATTTTCTTGATAAGAAAAAGGTCTGTTATAGACCTAAAAATGGGCCACACGGGCTTAATATGATGTAATCCTATCCAAATTCCAGTGTAAATTTTCTGTATTGGATCTGTAGTAAATTTTCTGTATTGGATCTGTATTATTAAGACATAATTATATTACATGAGCCACTTAATAGTGTTTTGCATCTTTAGCAAATTTATCAACACTAGTTAAAACACATTTTTATGATAAAGCTAAAGATAATACATCGTGAACATCGCTGATATTCCATAGAGATTGCATAGTATTATAGAAGACGTTGCAGTCTCTAACAAAGATTATATTCCTAACCTAAGGCTTTTAAGCGATGCAGTGCCATACGTAAGGCAATACTACCAGATTGTATAGTATTATACAAGGCCTTGCAGTCTTTAACAAATATTATATTCCTAACCTAAGGCTTTTAAGCAATGCACTGCCATACGGAAGGCAATGCCTCGAGCCTCTAATGGACTCAATATCGGATGGATCGAAGAGTGTCATGTGAACAGTGGAATGCCTTCTTTACTGAATACTGACCATCCAATACATTGCTCGATGAACAATGTGCTCTCTCTTATTCTGAAAAATTAGAGCATTTCTTTTCTTTGAAATTCTCCAACCAAGAAAAAAAGAGAGACTATTTTGATCATTCAACTGAGCCAGATTTAGCAGTTTTTGTATATTTTGAGATAGAGTATAGAAGGCTAGCTCTTCCTTATCTATTTTCTCAGTTGGCGCTAACTCTCATACCTCTCTAGCAATCATGCACTGAAAAATAAACAATTTATTGTTTTCATTCCCTTCCCCACATAGCTGACAATGAGAATCCACCTTCATGTTTATTCTTAACAAGGAACTAGCAAGAGAGAGACTGTCATGCATAACTCTTCACCAAAAAGACTTCAGCTTAGGATGCAACTTCAACTTCCACAGATTTCTATTTATACTTTTAATTTTAGACAATGAGGCAGGGGCATAGTTATCTTGAACCTCCTCAGAAAGCTGTTCATGGATATAATAACCAGATTTGACAGTATAATCTACTCCAATGATATCTTCAGGATCTTTGATCCCATGAGGAAACGTATTGTAGAAAACATAGAGAGGAAAAGTCCCTAAATCTCCATAAACAACACCAAAGCTCTGAAACGAAAGCTGCAGAAGCAGAAGACCCGAGAATTTCTGCAAAACATTTATGAACCGAATTGGCCACATATTTATTATTATTATTATTATTATTATTATTATTATTATGATCAAAAGTAATACACAGACTTGAATACATGAATGATATATAACCAATTGCCTTTTCAGAAACAAGATTTTGAGATGTTGAAATAATAACAAGTATACCTTTTCTCTGTACATGTTCCTAAGGCGACCAGCTTCTTCATCCATAGATTGATCAAGCTTCTTGTCCAAATCCCACATGCTACCTCTCTCAACACTCTCTTCATCAATCTCACCACCCACTGTTGCTGCTTCAAGCAAACAGTAAAGTTGAAAACTTTGAGAAACACAATAGATGTTCAAATGAAAAAAGCTAAAGTATCCAAAGAGGAATGTCGTAAGAGCTACTTCTACCAAAATGGGACACAATTTCAAACTATTGCATTTGCTGCCAAATTGAGAAAAGGAATCGAATTCTGTAGTTAACAAAGAGCCAAAGAAAATCAGGGAAATTTAACAATCAAAGTATTAAACAAAGAATATGCGAAATCAATTAAAAAGAATCCAAAAACCCTGAGATTTATTTTCTGTGGAGGATAAACCAAACAGAGACTACGAACCTCTGGAAACAAAAAAAAATGTAGTCTTTCATAGATTCTGACGTTCTGGTGCGTTTTCAAGCTGTGGGTCCTGTTTGATTCAGGACCATCGACTAAAAAATAACAGAGAGCACATCAATAATAATCTCTGAATATATTCCATGTTTTATTGTCATATCTTCTTCCTTTTCAAGGACTTGGAAAAGCAAATGACGAACTTTTCCACCCTGAATATACCCAAAGAAGCAGCCAGAAGGAGATCAATATTGTCCTTTTTCAAGAAAGACAGAACTTGATGCGAATTTGAGCCACCAAGGCTGTATCTTTTCCAATAGTAATAGCATTAACACAAGAGATTATATATAATCCTTCACCTACGAGTCAAAATAAATTGTATGTAAATGAAGAACGCTCTGTTTCTTAACAACGTAACTCTACCAGTCTGCTAAATGCCTAAAGCCATCAAGATTCAACATTATACAAATCGTTGTTTGTTCGCCATTTCCTCTTGAATCATGTCTAATTTCATTTCTATGCACACAATCTCTTTACACACCTAAAACCTTAGACAGCTACGGAATTAGAAACAATCACATTTTAAGCTCTAAAATTATTCAAATTTCCAAGAAACGAGCAAAGGCAGATTGAACTTACATCTTTGCGATATCGATTCCCCATGAAGAAGAGCAATGTGTTGCGAGCCTCCACTCCGATCTCCCCAGTGAAGAGATTGACCCTATGAGAGTAAGGAATCACCACATCTTTAGCAAACGATCCTTGATCAGGCCTCAGCCGCCCGAAATCCGCCACGAGCAGAACCAAGCGGGTATCACGTGATCTCTACCTTTGTTCCTCCTCCACCACTCTTGACGCTCAAGCCAATCCATCAAGCCTTCCTGCATCTTCTCGTCACTGTAACCGGATCCGGGTTCGACGGGGCGACCCGCATTCACGATTAAGCTGAGGGAAGAAAACACCGGGACATAAAAGAGATCAGCATCGGCAGGATCCAAGACGCGCACGATCGGAGAACCCGATCGATCCACCTCGGGAAGGTTCAGATCCGAGAAAAGTTACCATTCGTGCAATGCGGATTAAAATGCAGGAAAGTAAAAAGAAAAAAACCGGGTTTCTCTTACCTGTTTGCTTCGCTCCATGAATCTAGCACGATCGATGAAGCAAATTTCACAAAGAGTAACATTGCAGATTTGATGCTTGCTTCAGCTGTTACACGGGGTTGAAACTCTGAGTCGAGGTTTTCACTAGGGTATTGACCGTTGGAAAGGGACTGATGCTGCTGCTGGTATTCACGTTGTAACCTCACATACTCACTGCCTGCAATAACAGCGCTTATACATCGAGCCAAGCAGAGGATGTTGTTGCTGAAACCACCAGTCTCGATGTTGAAGCCAGTACTGTTCCAGGCGTTTGAGGTCATGAATGAGGCAAAGGTAACAAACTCCATGAGTTGCCATTTGCACCTCCTACCTCTTCGAGGATTAATCTAACCCACTCAGAGTCATGATCCCCAGCTACACCAGTGCCGTTGGCCACACCTTTGATCCTTATGATTTCTTTCTTTTCCGGTATTTCTTCGGGTATGTGCTCAAGGATGCCGGAGATCATTGAGTGTATCAAGGATGCATTGTCTTCAAGAACAGCTCCAGAGGCTTCGGCTAAGAGCTCATCAAAAGCCAATGCTTGACCAGCTTCAATACAAAATCCTATCACAGTATCCAAATCCACTATCTGCCTAAGAGATGCATCTCGCTCTCCTCTGTCACCAGAATGCATACTTGCAGCAGCCACCGCAAAGATGTTTCTATGCAGTTTACCAGGGCAGCTGTATGTACTTTCATCATTCTGTCCAACCGGTCTACTCCATAGCCGCCAAATATACGAACAAACGCTTGTAATTCCTTGAGGTCAGTGACAGACTCTGCAAAGTACCCTCCAACTGGTCTAGCGCTTTTGAAGTACTTGTGCCTCGGAGCGAAAAGGATTCCTGCAACTTTTGACGTCCCGGTTTCACTATCAGCATCTTCAACACTTGCACACATGAACATAAAAATTTCAATAAGAACTAAACTAATAATACATATGAACATAAAAATTTCAAACTGCGCATAACAGTAACAATAAAAGTTTCACCTTCTTGTTGTCTTTTCGGTTCTTCTTCTGCAGTAGCAGGCTCCTCCTCCTCCTCCTCCGCAGCAGGCTCCTTCTCCGCAGCAGCAGGCTCAAGCTCCTCTTCCGCAGCAGGCTCAGGCTCCTCCTCCGCAGCAGGAGGATTATCACAGTCCAATCAAATCAAGGTGAATCGAGACAGGAAGAGAACGCGGCGACGGAAGATCTTGTGTGGCGCTTTTTTGTAATAAGAGGAAGACACGGGCCTTATGAATTTCATTCTATGTGACTAGCTAGCCAAGGCTCCGGATGGGAACGATGGAGTTTATGCATGTATATATCCTCTAGTCCTTCTGGTCTAGTTACGGGATATAATATTTTCAGCATTTTTTTATTCTGATCAGAAAATTGTATATGTTTATTCAGCTCTAAAATCTTCAAGGTTACTAGAAGATATGGCTTCTAGGGGGATTAAGTATGTGGATTGCTATGGTGTTGACAATCTTCTGGTTAGCTCTTTCAGTGCTTCTAGGTCTTTCTTCACGTATTTTCTCAATTCTGCTCGACTATTATTATAAAAAACAGCAATCTTGGAAAAGCAGGTTCAAGTAGCTAACCCTACTTTTCTGGGATACTTCATCGACAAAGGTGCAGCTTCTGCTGCAAAAGTAGCGCGCAAGGTATTCTGATAGCCTTCTAATTCATTGGTTTAATATCCTAGTTTAAATTTTCACCTTCTTGCAACTAGTTTATCGGGAGACAAATCAGACAAAGAATAGTAAATCTATAAAACTACAGAGTACAGACGTATCAGTTGAATATTTTTAGGCCAATAACGAACAGAATGTCTCCTGCAAGCTCTGTGATAATATGTCCTTGTCGTGTTGATACTTGGAGCAGCTGCATTGTTTACTTCAACAACACCAAATGCCTTGGGTAACTTATTGTGGATAACAAACATTATTTGGTGAACCGCTCTTGAAACCAAGAAGTTTGAATAACTCTACGGTGTGTAGAAGGAGTTCAAATAGCCAAGAACTCATCTTCTTCCGCTTCTGAAGTCATGTTCTTGTTCTTCCTCATTTTGTAGTTAAGATCGGATACTACCGAATCAAGGGCTTCAAACCGAGGATGAGACAAATCTCCAACTACAAAAGCATGTCTCTTATTCTCGATCACAATCCAACTGCAACCCGGCTGTTTCTTCAACCCTCTCTCCTTCATCTTCATCCTCATCTTTGCAGCTTCCTCTCCTTTTCCACTCCGTTTAAACATATTAGACATCATTACATAGGTCCCAGCATCATCGGACCCTATTTCTAGAACCTTCTACACCACCTCCTTAGCAATACTCAATTCGCCGTGAACATTACAAGCGGACAAGAGTGGTCTATACACTGAACCTGATGGGTTAGCCTCATCACTGTTGATGAACTCTAACACATCTTTCAATCTACCAGCCCGACCACAGAGATCCACCTGGTCGTGCCACATTCGGGTTCGAGATATAAGCTTCCAGGATAGCTGGAAGAGCAAACCCAAGGTACGAGATCAGATGGTTGCTCGGATCTAACATGGTCTGATATGGGAAAAACCGTTGCTCCTCTGTAGTAACTTCTCAACCGCGACCAAGCGCGAGACTGCATCAGCTAGAAGATGGAAAAAGTGATCTATTTACTGTTGTTTGTAAGTGATGAATGCGGCTAAGAAGTAGATATTACAAATTTACCCCTAACTTTGGAAAGATATATCTGAGCATTTGCAAATTTGGGGAATCGAACTCTTGCAAGGGAACAACATGAAAAAAAACAAGCTCGTTTCATTTTTGTCTCTCAAACATATCACTTTTTTTCTTATTAATTTTACCTAAACAGAACTATGGACTATTCTTCGGTGAAAAAAAAAGAAAAGAAAGAGTCAAGCATAAGGAGATTGACCAAGAAGTGGTTCCAAGTCACCCAATTGTTGCTTCAAGAAGTTGTAGACTGACTGTAAAATCCAAAGCTATACGAACCACAACTCCTTTTCCCTGCAAAATATACACCAAGTTTGAATCAGTAAGCCTAGCCAATAGCCATTTATGCGTTTTAGGCAAAGCTATTTTTTGGGTAGAAGAAGATGTCAAATTTATTCGTAGGAACAGCTCTCAGGTGCTAATCGTACATAAAGTCGAACGCATTCAAATCAATGTTACAACATTTCCCACTCTTGTTTTAGTTTGGTGGGTTTTCTTGATCTCTGATACTTCCTCCAGGTTCTGCTATCACTCATATTCCCTTTTCGCATGCCTCTTCTACCGCATCTTTCCACGCTGTGATTCATACACCAATAATAAAAATCAAAACTTTTTCTTCTTAAAAACTTTTTGCAGCACCAGTCAATCCTTCTGGTTCATCTTTAATTACTTTAAATAGAACAAATTCGTTGATTGATTTGGAACAAATTTGTTGAGCCTCATGCCGCTTTTTGTAGCCAAAAGGCTTGGTTTCAACAAGTAAAAGCCTACCAAGATCTCATTGGTTTTAGCCGATAGATCAATCAGACTTCCTCATGGTTTATTGGAAGAGTTACCTCTTAGGATTGGTCATGTGGAAGTGCCCACAGACTTTGTGGTACTTGAGATGGATGAAGAACCTAGAGACCCTTTGATGAATTGAATATGTTGTTGACTGAGTTGAAGAAGTTTAGGAGAGCCACAGGGTATTCGTTGATGACACTAAGGGGATTTCACCCATCTTGTGCATTCATAGGATCCATCTCCTGAGGACCAAAAGTACTGCAGGAAGCTATGAATTCTAGTTTCATGAAGCCACTACGAGCGCTTACATCAGAATTTTATCTCCGAGAACCGTAAGAGATCTGCAATTGTTCCGACATCATATTCTTCACGTTTTCTTGGATTTGCTTCTGGATTTCCCTCAGCTTTGGTCTTGATCCATTGCCAAACATATTTAGCAAAGATCCAAAGAAATATACCCACTATAAGTGTGCTCTTATGCCTTCTCTAGAACTATTACATAATAACAAAGAGAAATCTACCCGAAGAGTATGACCATTGCTATGGCGTGATAGTTCTGCATCCGTTCGGTTATGGTTTGGATGCTCCTCTTCTTTAGCAGCACCTGCACTAAACAAACCATTACGAAAGGAAGGTATAATCTTGGTCATCACTGTTCAGTCGAGACTACATACAAGATTTGCAAGAGTCGATTACTTGGACATGCTCCATAAATCTTAAAGTGGATATGAGATTAGATTAATTACTGTGTCAAGGAATAAAGGTTGATCATCTTCCAGGTAGACATTGTTGATGCTCTTATAAAACTCGAAATCCCATTTTTCACCATTTGCATGACGCCCGCTTGTGATCCAATCCACAATCCTATTTCTGATAGTACATGGGTGTCTCCTGTGCATTGTGTTCCTAAAAAGGGTGGTATAACAGTGGTAAAAAACGATAAGGATGAGTTGATCCCTACAAGAACGATTACAGGTCATAGAATGTGCATATATTATAGGAAGTTGAATGCAACATCTAGAAAACATCATTTTTCATTGCCATTCATTGACCAAATGTTAGAAAGGCTAGGCAATCATCCCTATTATTGTTTTCACGATGGGTATAGTGGGTTCTTTCAGATCCCAATACACCCAAATGACCAAGAAAAAACCGCATTCACATGTCCTTATAGGACATTTGCATACAAGAGGATGCATTTTGGTCTTTGCAATGTACCTGCTACTTTTGAGAGGTGTATGATCTCCATCTTTTCGGATTTAATAGAGGAGACGGTTGAGGTATTCATAGATGATTTCTCTGTGTATGGCTCTTCCTTCTCCTCCTGTTTGTTGAATCTATGCAGGGTACTTACTAGGTGTGAGGATACCAATCTTGTGCTGAATTGGGAGAAATGTCATTTCATGGTCAGAGAAGGAATCGTGTTAGGCCACAAGATCTCTGAAAAGGGAATAGAGGTAGACCAGGCAAAAGTTGAGGTGATGGTGCAGCAACAGTCTCCAAAAAACGCTAAGGACATTAGGAGTTTCCTAGGGCATGCAGGTTTTTATAGGAGGTTCATCAAAGACTTCTCCAAGATAGCTAGACCACTCACAAGATTGTTTTGCAAGGAGACAGAGTTCTTCTTTGACTCTGAATGTCTAGACGCCTTCAAGCTCATCAAAGAGGCTCTGATGACGGCTCCTATTGTCCAAGCTCCCAATTGGAACTACCCCTTTGAGATCATGTGCGATGTTTGAAAACCTTCTCAAGAAGCATGAAATTAAGCACAAGGTAGCGACACCGTATCATCCTTAGACTAGTGGCCAAGTGGAGGTTCCAACAAACAGATCAAAGCCATACTTCCAAGAGTAGTAGGGGTTTCCAAAAGAGATTGGTCGGTCAAGCTAGACGATACTCTTTGGGCTTACACGACAACATTCAAAACCCCATAGGAAGAACTCCTTTTCAGCTACTCTATGGGAAATCGTGTCATCTGCCAGTAGAAATCGAGTACAAGGCTATTTGGGCGACCAAGCTCCTGAATTTAAACATCAAGACGGCTCAAGGAAAGAGAGCCTTGGACCTGCATGAGCTGAAGGACATCCGATTGGAAGCTTATGAGAGCTCAAAGATCTACAAGGAGAGGACTAAAGCTTTCCATGACAAGAAGATCCTCCCCAAGGAGTTTAAGGCAGGAGACCAAATACTTCTTTTCAACTCAAGGCTCAAGCTGTTTCCAGGCAAGCTGAAGTCAAGATGGTCAGGACCATTCAGTGTCAAGGAAGTTCTACCTTATGGAGCCATCACTCTGGTTAGCAAGACAGGAAATGAGTTCACAGCAAACAGACAGAGGTTAAAGCACTACTTAGCCGATCAACTCATACCAGAGGGGATCTTGGTTCATCTCTCTGAACCCACCCAAGCTTAAAGAAAGCGTATCCTTTGTACATAAGGTTTTTGGTTTTATTTGTGCTTTTGTTTTTCTTTTTTTGTGTTAATCAGCTCAGAATAAGAGGAGTTCGAGTCCAAGGGCGTCGAAATAAGAGAGATTTGATCCGGGAAACACTGGCTCGACACTCAGGCTCGAGACATTGGTCGAACCCCGAAGGAAAAAGAAAAGAAAAAGGTGAGATTTAGACGCGACCGGGTCAACTCGAGCATGCCCTCGAGTCAACCAGGTAAGCCCCCAAAACGCTGAGTTTCAACTTAAACCTAAAAATTAGGTTATAAATAGGGGTAAGCTTCCATCACTTCCCACACACACCTTAGCGCCGTCGAGTTCGACCCCCTCTTCTCTCTACTCTCTCTAAAATCTCTTCCAGAATTCTTGAAGTTTCTAGCTCGATCTCGCCAAGCTTTTTAGCAAGAATGATTAGTATAATCAAAAACATGGCAAAGCCCATGTATGTTCCTAAAAACTCAAGGCTTGACTTTATGTTTTATGGGATTTAGCTTGAGTGTTCTTCAGTGTTCATGAGCTGCTCTCAGCTGGATTTTGAGTTTTAGTAGAGATTTTTGAGCCTCATGAAAAGGTTTTTTGGTGCTAAATGCAAAATTTTTCTAGACATGATTAGATACAGATTAATAAGTTGATGCATGCGTGAGTGAAATTGTCTTTGATGATTTTCTGGGTTTAGAACTTTGTTCTTGAGTGTCAAATAATTTTGCCCATCTTAATCTTCATAAAACAAGCAGTTTCATGCATTCCCAACTTGTTTTGGTCACGATTTGTGCTTGATTTTAGGTCATGGTAAATCCTAGTCGAGTTCACAAGAGTTTTGATTGATTCGATGTCTAGCTCGAGCGCATGGTCGAGTTTGTTCTCTAGCAGAAATTTTTCAAAAAGTTGAACAACTTCCTCGAGTCAAGCCATCGAGTCAGAGAACGGGACTGACATGTCAGACATCTTTTGGTCTTATTTTGCAGACTTCCAGCACCACCACGCATACCAGCCACAGAGATAGCAAGACATTGATTTTATCTTTTCTGCTAGCATGTTTTTATCTACATGTTTAATGCAATCTACATGTTTTTATAGGTGCTAACTTGGACATTGATTTTATCTTTTATGCTAGCATGTTTTGGTTATGAGTCCCCACCTTCCTGACTCGACCGCCCTCGAGCCGGAACCGAAGAAGCCGTCGATCTGCTAGCTCGACCAAGCCCAACTCGATCACTATCCGGAGTCAAGCCTAAAGCCCAACTCGACCACATTGCTCGAATAAGGACATCGAGCCCAATGGGCCTGTTTTTGATTTCGTCTTATCTCTTTATTTTCGTCTTATCTCTTTATTTTTCACCTTATCTCTTTATTTGAGGGTTTTCTATCTTTCTATAAATACTCTCTCAGGGTTTCATCCTAAGGGAGTCGACTTTTACCTTTAGAGTTCGTGTTTTTACAAACCTTTGATTGCAACTTTGTAATTCTCTTTTAGTTTTATTGATTTTAAGTTTGTTTTCTTGTTCATGCTTATTTATTCGTTTATGATGATGAAGAGTGAGTAATCACTTGTGTTCTTGAGGATGGGATAGACTAGCGAGGAAAAATCTCCTTGAGTGTTTTAAGTATAGATCTTTACAAGTTCCTTCTTGATTAAGTGATTTTAATGCATGTTTCTTTCTGATCAATTGAAACCTGATCTAAGGTACCTCACCATCGAGAGGTGTAGTTGAAGTATCTGAACTAATTAATTCAAGAGATTTGCACATTCTAGCCGAAGGAATTAGATGTTTAGAGTGTTTATCGACTTAAATAGACTGAATCTTATTGCATGTGGTTATGTTTCGCTAAGGAATTAGGTCAGGAAGTAGCTTAGTTTGAGGGCGTCGTCACGGAAGTGGATTCGTCTTGTTTTGATGTCTTTTGTCTAGGGACTAGCTCTGATTGAGTTTTGTCAAACGCTTAGGATTGCTTTATGAGAATCACTGGTCGATTATCCCATCCTTAGGAGCTTTCTTTCTCATTGCTTGTTAAACACGTTTCTTACTTATTTTACTTTTCAATCTTGCGTTTTATTCTATTTCAATTATTTAGGATCTTAGATTCTTCACCAAAAACTATCTTGCTTAACTTAATCTGCTCTGATCACATCTTGATTGCTAGCATAACACCCATTTGGATTGATAACCTATTGTACTCCGATGACCATGATAGTGCATAGGGTAATTTATTGTTAGATCACGATAAAAACCTAATATCAATTTGTGATTAGGGGCAGAAAAAACAGAAGCGAAGGACACATAGAGCCTTTCTTGTTAAGAGTCGTGGATGATCTAGGTATTTGTGAAACGTTTCCATGGGGACGATACACTTGTGATGATTGTATTTGTGAGATCTTTCATTTGAAGAATCATTGCAAAGGCTCGGTTCAAAGGCTCGGTGCAAAGGTCTTGGACATTATCTGGTTTCATATTGCCATTGGAGGTAAATTTTATTATTTTTGTATAAAGTAGTTAATCAGATTTCTGGATAAGCACTATTATAACTTGGTGTAATTTTATTTGTAGATTTTGGCGTTTGAATGCTCACCATCACTGAAGAAGATGTTTCGAGAAGACATACGAAAGTGTGATAGAGATTGTCCAAGGTTTTGCAAAAGGAGGTTCAAAGATACAAAGACAACAGGATATAATCTAGGAGAAATTTATCACGCAATTGGAAGAAACAATGTAAGTAACTTTGTTTTGTGATATCTGTTTTACTTGTTTTGTGATATCTATTTTATTTGTTTTGTTTATATGTGCAAGATATCTGCAGTATTTCAGAACCAGTGGGGGAATATGATGGCTCGCATCATGGAGGATGACGAGGAAGAAGACACCATTGACCCTATCATATTTGATTGGAACCTGATTCTGAAGAGGCAGAATGGGAGGATTTATTGGGAGGATCTCTGCGACTTAGATGTTGCAGGACGAAGTGGCGAGGCTGAACCTGAGCATGAATCCGAGCATAAACCCGAGCCTGAACCCGAGACAGAAAACGTGGAGGATAACTCAGCTACTCATGGAACTCTTAAAGCGCAGATGGAGCGGATGATGAAGTCGATGGAAGAAGGTTTTAAGGAAATCAATGCGCATATCACTAATCTGGATACAAAGATGGAAGCTTTTGAAGCATATATTCACGAGAAGATGAATAAAAGAGATGAACCATGGGTGTTTACTAATCATGAGGATCCAGCGCAGGAGGATCCGGTGGAGGAGCCTGCTGCTGCGGAGGAGGATCCAGCGGAGGAGCCTGCTGCTGCTGCGGAGGAGGAGCCCGCTGCTGCTGCGGATGAGCCTGCTGCTGCGAAGGAGGAGCCTGAGCCTGCTGCTGCTGCGGAGGAGCCTGCTGCTGCAGAAAAAGAACCGAAAAGACAACAAGAAGGTGAAACTTTTATTGTTATTGTTATCCGCAGTTTGAAATTTTTATGTTCATATGTATTAGTTAAGTTCTTATTGAAATTTTTATGTTCATGTGTGCAGGTGTTGAAGATGCTGCTAGTGAAACCGGTACGTCAAAAGTTGAAGCAAAACGCCCAAGGTTCAAGACATATGCAAGAAAACCAAAGAAAAAGCTGTCGACTAAGTCTCCAAGGCCTTTGAGGATTATAAATCATTCACATTATCAGATTTCTCCTTATGTTCTTAAATGAGAAGATGGTTGTTTATTAATCATTCACACTTTGACATATTTTGCAACTAGAACTTAAAATGGTTTTATGTGGTATTTTTGGTAATATAAATCCTTCATATTTGGTGTTGTTTATGTGCGGTTGGTATTATTTTGCTAGAGATATATGTCGTATTTTTGTTTTTAGGTACAAAAATCTCAAGTTCCAGTTACAAAGATTAAACGGGCATGTCGCGTTTTTGTTTTTATGTACAACTAGTACTACTAAATACAACTCAATTTGTGTTCCTTTAAATAAAAATAGAAAAATTATTAAATTTGTATTTAAATAATAAAAAAATGGACTTTCACAATTCTTCATAATAAAAACGTGGACTTTCACAATTCTTCATATTAAAAACGTGCGCCGTAAAAATTTCATGTAGTTGTACATAGTTTTTTAGTTGTACACTCTTCTAAAAAGTTGTATTTTAGTACTTTAATTTTGTAAGTAGTTACACTTTACTATAGATTACATTTTTTCAGTTGTATTTATGAAATTATATTACTATTAAGTATTAACATATGTTCGAGTCATAAAATGTGAAAAAATATATTAATTAGTGTTTTCAATATTAAAGTGGTCAAATTTTTAAAGTAACCTTAAAAGTGTAAGGTAGATGATGTAAAAAGAATATATTAGTATCAATGTCGAAAATTAAATTTTTATGCCTCATTCAAAAACATTCAATAAATCAGTATGTTCATGTCATTATTGCAAATTTTATATGAAAACATTGTTTAGACAGAAAATAGTAAATATAAAATAGTGAATAGCATTTGTACTGGTTGTACCTGTTGTACTAGTAGTACTACTGGTACCAAATCGTATTTAGACATAACATAGTAAATTAAAACAAGTTGTTCCTAGTCATAAAACCGAACACAATTAACATCCATAACACAGAAAAAGATTACACAAACCAAATACAATTAACATCCAGAGTTTCACCAACAAACCAACGCGAAAATGGTAGATTCTTACTCTTTCTCTGATATTCCCCAACAGATGCGTATCTAGTAACTTGTTTTCTTCCTTTCTTTTTGCAATACTCCGGAGGTAAGACACACTTATTTACTCAGGAACTTTCCAACTAGAATGATGCGGCACTGAATAAATCGTCTTGTAATACGCCAATGACCACTGCTCTATTCAGTAATACTTCGAGCAAAAATTATGTATCTGAGGCTCCACCTTTGTTGTTTCTGCACGGCTTATGATGGCAGCTACTACATGTACACATGAATATCTATCAAAATATCAAAATGATTGCAGTTACAAGTTTTACTTCTCTAATCAACCAAATAACATTTGCCATCGCGACCAATCACATTGAACTCAAGCAGAAAGCTGTTTAACTCATATACAATTAACTTCTTCACAAGCGGGCATAAGTCGTGCAACTCATTATGAACACTCGACACCAATATCTGTGTCTCGGGCACTTCAGCAGAAATCTTTCGGTATTTGTTAAACCACTCAGCAATCTTTGCCATAATCACATCAATCATAGGTAATAACGCGTATTTTCTTGCATCGACAAAAATACCATTAAGAGATTCAATACAGTTGGTGGTGTATATGTTGTACCTTTCTCCTGGAAAATAACATCTTGCGCATTTGCTCTCATGAACACTTTCCTTCAGATACTCAGCGGCAGCAGGATACATTTTCTTGAAATCACCAAAGAGTCTTTCGAACTCCATCTCTGTGTAAACATGAGCGCATTCTCTGAAACTTTTTGCAACTGTATCTTTCTTAACGCCTTAAACATGTGATTTCATATTCTGAGACAAATGAAATATGCAGTATCCATGCTTCGACTTTGGGTAGACCTCGTTTATTGTCTTGATTATACTTGCATTTTTATTAGAAAGAAACACAATCTCAGGATCATCTGGAACTACTGTTTTCAACATGTTTAAGAACCACCTCCAACTTGCATCTTTCTCACCATCGACTACACCAAAAGCAATTGGATAGTGATGACGATAGTCACTTTACTGAGATTCACCCTCTCTAACATGTACAAGTAAGAAGGCAACCTATGAAAACTCTCTTCTGGACTACCTCGCACATCACTAGCAGCTTGCTTTTTCCCTCTCCAAGTAGTAGAATATGAAACCTTAACACCAAATCTTTCTTGAACCAAATCGATGAGACTTTTTGGAGTTGGAGTCTTAAATTGACCCGGATAGTCATCATGCACCACAGATGCAACCAATCATGGTGTGCATTTTCTTTTATTTCTGCTTGTAGCTGTAGATACCCGGGAGCAAGTATGCATCTTATGGTATGTTCTAACCGAGAACAATTCTGAATTCTTCAGCTTACCTACTCGTATAGTCCATTTGCGTATTTCTCCACGATATATTAACACGTATAGCGTATGTGTTGACTTGATTGTAGCAACCTCGAAAAATGATCATGAACAGCTTTCTCCACTAAATCTTTCACTTTCTGCTTACTTCCAAATCGCTGACTTAAAACCATATCAATACCATCTTCCCATTCAATATTTACAACCTCATATGTTTGTACATCTACTTGTACATCTACTTGTACATCTACTTGTACATCTTCTTGTACATCTTCTTGTACATCTTCTTGTACATCTAATTATGACGTCGTCAAATTATTACTTAAAATTTTAAAATTAATAACGCTATTTTGGAAGAAATAAAAACTTTTTTAAAATATTCCAAACGAAATTAGAGGTGTAAGCTAATTGTCAAAGTCATAATAACAAATAAATATTTCCACCTGATGCAATAAGTATTAGAATATTTTCAAATTAATTCTTTATTTTTATATTTTGTTCCAATTAGCCGCAAAATCTGTAAAAACCTAGCACTACACTCGCAACTGTCTCAAAATCAAAAACAGCGCTCAGCTCCGCCGCCACCGCCACTGCCACCGCCACCTCCGTGAGTGCTCGCTCTGGCGAAATTCTCTGCAGCTATTTGCGCAGGAACACCGTCGCGCCTTTTCGCTTTGCTCAGTCCGTGAGTTCTCCTCTCTCTCTCTTTGGACGTGTTCTTCGTGTTTTTGTTTCGCGCTCTGCTAAACTTTTTTTTAAGGATAGTAAGATTTTGTATGAGCATCAGGTATACTGTAAGTCGCTGCGTCCGAGTTTCGTTGCATTCTCATTGTCGTCGATTCAGAGGATTATCAAGCTGTTTTGGAGTATCTCAAAGGAGGACAGAGCGACCAACAATTCCGCAGAAAACTTGCGTGGAAGGCCTTTCAACATGTTGCTGCATATGATTCCGCGGTTTCGGAATGGCTATGGAAGCAGACTGAAGGAAGTATGTGCTTATTATTATGTGGTCATCCTTACAATAGTTATGCGAATTGGACTATACCTCAGCATTAATATGCTAAAAATAAACTTGTTTCTAAATCGAGATATCAGAGATGGCGACAGGGAAAGTGGTGGTGGAGAAGATCGGAGGAAGATCAACGGCGACGAGTTGCTTCTCTAAGTATCCTCTCAAGTTTATACTTCCTAGCAAGGTTTCACTGTGTATGGATAATCAATTCACAGTTTCAATTGTTTAATTTCCCGAAAGTAAAGGGCGACAGGGAACTTTCAGGTAGCTTCTGCCGGAACTGATGTTGTCTGGATTTACAGCATCACCTATGGCGGCGGCATTGTCTCTGTAATTCCCTTTTGCTCTTCTCTTTCTCTCTCACCGAATTTGTCAATTGATTCAAGCATCAATCAAGTTCATGTTCAAATTATGTATGTAGGGAGATTCGATTTCATGTGAATTCACCATTGGTGATGGATGCACTGCAGTGCTTACAACCCAGTCTTCTACTAAGGTTCTGTAATTCAAATTCGGACTGTTTTCTCTTTCTTTGAATTCGAGACACTAATTTCATCCTTCTTGATTGATTTTCAATAATAGGTATACAAGGCAATAGGATCGAAGTTTTCTGAGCAAACATTGGAAGTAATGTTTGTTTCACATATCTGCAAGAATCATTTTGAGCTTTATTAGAAGAACAGATTGCTACTACAATAGAATATGACCATTTTGCTACTACAATAGAATATGACCATGTTCTTAGCTTGTGGCTCCTTTTGTTGTGTGTAGTAGGCGAAAATCGGGAGTGAAGCTCTTTTGGTTGTGATTCCCGATCCAGTAACTTGCTTCTCCACTGCCCAGTACTATCAAAAACAGATCTTTAGATTGGTTTCAGACTCAAATTTGGTCCTTGTGGATTGGATCACAAGCGGGCGTCATGCAAATGGTGAAAAATGGGATTTCGAGCTTTATAAGAGCATCAACAATGTCTACCTGGAAGATGATCAACCTTTATTCCTTGACACAGTAATTAATATAATCTCATATCCACTTTAAGATTTATAGAGAATGTTCAAGTAATCGACTCTTGCAAATCTTGTATGTAGTCTCGACTGAACAGTGATGACCAAGATTAGACCTTCCTTTCGTAATGGTATGTTTAGTGCAGGTGCTGCTAGAGAAGAGCAGCATTCGAAGCATAACCGAACGGATGCATGACTATCACGCCATAGCAATGGTCATACTCTTCGGGTAGATTTCTCTCTGTTTTTATGTAATAGTTCTAGAGAAGGCATTAGAGCACACTTATAGTGGGTATGTTTCTTTGGATCTTTGCTAAATATGTTTGGCAATGGATCAAGACCAAAGCTGAGGGAAATTCAGAAGCAAATCCAAGAAAACGTGAAGAATATGATGTCGGAACAATTGCAGATCTCTTACGGTTCTCGGAGACAAAATTCTGATGTAATCACTCGTAGTGGCTTCATGAAACCAGAGTTCATAGCTTCCTGTAGTACTTTTGGTCCTGAAGGAAGAAACAGCCGGGTTGCAGTTGGATTGTGATCGAGAATAAGAGACATGCTTTTGTAGTTGGAGATTTGTCTCATCCTCGTTTTGAAGCCCTTGATTCGGTAGTATCCGATCTTAACTACAAAATGAGGAAGAACAAGAACATGACTTCAGAAGCGGAAAAACATGAGTTCTTGGCTATTTGAACTCCTTCTACACACCGTAGAGTTATTCAAACTTCTTGGTTTCAAAAGCGGTTCACCAAATGATGTTTGTTATCCGCAATAAGTTACCCAAGGCATTTGGTGTTGTTGAAGTAAACAGTGCAGCTGCTCCAAGTATCAACACGACAAGGACATATTATCACAGAGCTTGCAGGAGACTTTTTGTTCGTTGTTGGCCTAAAAATATTCAACTGATACGTCTGTACTCTGTAGTTTTATAGATTTACCATTCTTTGTCTGATTTCCATACTCTAATTCATTCTTTGTAGTTATATTAAAATACTTGGTGGGTCAGTTTGTGTTACCTCATTTCCTGTAAATTTGAAACTTAGGTGATAGTTTTACTAACACAAATTTCAAAGACCTTCAACTTTCAAGCTGTCTGATAATATGAAACTAGCTAGTACGCAAACACGACAAGCTATTAATTGTTCTTATAATTATTCCGATGATATTTTAAATATGGTCTTTTTATCTATTAACGATGCAAAGTTGTCAAGCGCATACAATTCAACAATGAGAGTAATCAATCTATCAGTATAGGAACAAACCAGAGCAACAAATCTGATAAGATCACTCAGACAAACTACAAAGAATATCAGTCTATTTTTTCTTCTGTTAACAGTAGAACTAAGAATCCCAGTGCTAAGAGTGAGAGATCAAGTAGCAATAGCGAGTTCTCGTCCAAAGATGATTCAAGCGTGTGGACCCAAACCAAGACGACAAGGGCAACGATGCAGAGGTATTGAGAGATTGAGACAGAGTCTTTCATCACCTTAAGCAAATCACGCCTCACGACGTTTGCGTTCATCACCATTTCCTCGAGGAACGATTCGTCTGTGTAGTTGTCGTCGTATCCGATTTGCATCCCTCCGTAGGCTACTTTCCTCCATTTGGGTCTCGGAGTTGAGTCTCCAGCCAGATTCTTGTCCATCGGGGGATTCTCGGATTCAGGGAGCGTGTAACTGTACAAATCCCCCCACCCAGAATTAGGTGATTTCACGACACCTCGATCAAATCGAACCAGAGCGAGAGGGATAAGAAAAGCAACGATTCGTCTCAGAGGAAGATCGGAGAAGAAATGAATCGAGACAGGAAGAGAACGCGGCGACGGAAGAACTCAAGCTCTCATTGAGATGCCTGAAACGAGAGAAGCGTGAGTTTACTAATGCATCAAACATATTCAGCAAAAAAAAAAAAGACAGTACTCGAGCACGGACAGATAATCCTGATCAAATCTAACAGTGAATACTTTCAACCATGAAATTAGCTAAGTGACTACTCTCTTTTAGGTTTCAACTATTCAATTCACAAGAGAGAGAGAGAACTCAATCTGCTTCGTCTACAAAAACCACCATCAAGTAGCATGAATCGCTAAATTGAAACCGATCAACTTCACCTAACTATCAGCAAACCCATTGTATCTCCGAGAAAACACAAAAGAATCAACAGATCAATAGATAGAACTAAAAACAAAATCCCACACCTCAAGCGAACACAACTTGAGCTAAAAGCCTAGACCCAACCAAAAACAGAAGCCGATCAAGCATCAAAAACAACTGAAACTCTGAATAATGCAAGATCTGAGTATCGTTCAAAGATCGACCCGAAATTCAGGACGAAACACGTCGATCCAGAGATTTTCCACAAACAAAAGATCAAAAGAAAAAAAAACAGCAGAAGCCTAAACGAAAACGAGTGAGAAAGGAGCAAAAAAGCTTACTGTTACCAGGAAAAGCAGCACCAGAGACTGAGAGGTCCTTCGTTTGACGATCGATGAGTTGGAGGAGAAGACAAGTCCTTAAAATCTCTCTTCTCTAATTTTGGACATTCGAAAATTTATTCTCTCGGAGAAAATATTGTACGCTGCGTGCCAATATTATCTGTAATTATTTGTCTTACTTCTGTAGTTTTTTAACGCTAATCTTATATTTTTTTTGACGCCATAAAAATAAAGAAACTTATATAGTATTTGATTTATTTCAGAATAAACGTAAGAACTAAGAAGCTTACGTCATCTCCATAGATAGTCTTTGCATAATTAGTTAATTTACCGCTCTAATCCGATAAAGTTTTAATTTCTTACTAATTGGTATACACTTTACAAGAAGACAATTTTTACTCAGGGACTGCACTTTGTGTACGATATGGATTTTAAACATAGGCTCGGGCATATATGGATCAGGAAAAAAGCAAGCTTTGATATCTTTATCTGACAAGAGGGATTTGGCTACTCTTGGCAACGGTCTGCAAGAGTTGGGGTATGTGTTCTTCAGCACTCTCTCTCTTGCTTAAAACTATACAGGTTTGAGTTCTGTTTCTATCTTATGGATTTAAAATGATTCCTTCTTTCATCCGATATCTGTCTAGATACACTATTTTTTCTACTGGAGGGACTGCCTCTACTTTAGAGAATGCTGGAGTCTCTGTGACCAAAGTGGAGACTCTTACTCATTTCCCAGAAATGGCAAGTTTTGATCTTGAGCTGGTAGCTCTTTCTTAAGTTTTGGTCTTGTGTTCTAGTTGTAATTCTTCAAAGGTTTCAACAAACAAAAAGCTGGTGTCAAATTGTTGTGACTTTCTCAATGATTATGCAGTTGAGTTTGGTATATTAAACTTAGCTGTTAGCTTGTTTTCTTGTTCTCAAAAAGCTTGATGGCCGTGTGAAGACTTTGCACCCAAGCATACACGGCGGTATCCTCGCTAGAAGAGATATGGAGCATCATATGGAAGCTCTTAATAAGCATAGGATTGGTGAGTTTTGACATTTGATTTGCCTTCTATTTTCTAAGGTTGAGATTAAGTCATCTTTAGTGTCTCCTTATTGCTAAATTGCATCCTTTTTCTATGTATTCAATGACAGGTACATTTGATGTGGTAGTTGTCAATTTGTATCCGTTCTACGACAAAGTTACTGCTCCAGGTGGGATTAGTTTTGAGGATGGGATTGAGAACATCGACATTGGTGGTCCTGCTATGATTAGAGCAGCTGCTAAGGTTATACATATACATGTATATGCATATGAGACTTATTCCTTATGTTCATTTCTAGATTATAAATGTGTTTATATTATGTTGTTGGACAGAACCACAAAGATTGTGGATTGGATCACAAGCGGGCATCATGCAAATGGTGAAAAATGGGATTTTGAGCTTTATAAGAGCATCAACAATGTCTACCTGGAAGATGATCAACCTTTATTCCTTGACGCAGTAATTAATATAATCTCATATCACTTTAAGATTTATAGAAAATGTCCAAGTAATCGAGTCTTGCAAATCTTGTATGTAGTCTCGACTGAACAGCGATGACCAAGATTAGACCTTCCTTTCGTAATGGTTTGTTTAGTGCAGGTGCTGCTAGAGAAGAGGAGCATCCGAAGCATAACCGAACGGATGTAGGACTATCATGCCATAGCAATGGTCATACTCTTCGGGTAAATTTCTCTCTGTTTTTATGTAATAGTTCTAGAGAAGGCATTAGAGCACACTTATAGTGGGTATATTTCTTTGGATCTTTGTTAAATATGTTTGGCAATGGATCAAGGCCAAAGCTGAGGGAAATCCAGAAGCAAATCCAAGAAAACGTGAAGAATATGATGTCAGAACAATTGCAGATCTCTTACGGTTCTCGGAGACAAAATTCTGATGTAAGCGCTCGTAGTGGCTTCATGAAACCAGAGTTCATAGCTTCCTGTAGTACTTTTGGTCCTGAGGTTAGTATCATACTTTCTTTCCCATTTTCTAAATCCTTAAACCGTATTTCCTAAGAAACCATATTTTTTCTTCACCAAAGAATAATCCATAGTCTTGTTTAGGTGAAATTAATAAGAAAAAAAGTGATCTGTTTGAGAGACAAAAATGAACCGAGCTTGTTTTTTTCATGTTGTTCCCTTGCAAGAGTTCGATTCCCCAAATTTGCAAATGCTCAGATATATCTTTCTAAAGTTAGGGGTAAATTTGTAATATCTACTTCCTAGCAGCATTCATCACTTACAAACGCCATTGATGACCACGACAAAATCAAAGATTTAATTCCTTACGAAGCCGAAACCACATTTTTTGAAGGAAAGGTGAAATAATCGTCTGAGTATCTCTGTCAAAGGGCTTCCTGTTCAATTCAGCACTTTTCTTTCTCTTCTGTCTACCAAACAACAGTAAATAGATAACTTTTTGCATCTTCTAGCTGATGCAGTCTCGCACATGGTCGCGGCTGAGAAGTTACTACAGAGGAGCAACGGTTTTTCCCATATCAGACCATGTTAGATCCGAGCAACCATCTAATCTCGTACGTTGGGTTTGCTCTTCCAGCTATCCCGAAAGCTTAAGACCCAGAAGGGAAGGATATATCTCGAACACTCTTGTCTGCTTGTAATGTTCACGGTGAATTGAGTATTGCTAAGGAGGTGGTGAAGAAGGTTCTAGAAACAGGGTCCAATGATGCTGGGACCTATGTAATGATGTTTAATATGTATAAACGGAGTGGAAAAGAAGAGGAAGCTGCAGAGATGAGGATGAAGATGAAGGAGAGAGGGTTGAAGAAACAGCCGGGTTGCAGTTGGATTGCGATCGGGAATAAGAGACATGCTTTTGTAGTTGGAGATTTGTCTCCTCCTCGGTTTGAAGCCCTCGATTCGGTAGTATCCGATCTTAACTACAAAATGAGGAAGAACAAGAACATGACTTCAGAAGCGGAAGAAGATGAGTTCTTGGCTATTTGAACTCCTTCTACACACCGTAGAGTTATTCAAACTTCTTGGTTTCAAGAGCGGTTCACCAAATGATGTTTGTTATCCGCAATAAGTTACCCAAGGCATTTGGTGTTGTTTAAGTTTAAATGATCAAATTTCTTGTCTTTGCAGGTGTTAAGGGAGGAAGAATTTGCGCCTGTCAAGAATGCAAACGGGTCGAGCTTCGACACACCAGAAAGCGCGAGACTTCTGGTTCTACGGCTGCACACACGTTGGGTCATAGCAGCTGGTGGATTTCTAACACATTGCGTTCCTTTATATGCAACTGGTAAAAGCATCTCTCACATGCTGTCTTTTTCCAGCCCGTTCGCAACTTGATTAAGGAAATCCAGAGTGAACATAGGTAAGCACACATGAAAGGTAAACATCATTTTGAAATAACCAAATCATATTGAAACGCAAGAAAAGCACTTTGAATTGTTGATTCAGCGCCAGAGATGGCTTAGAACCAGTAGTTCATTATCTAATGGATTTTTCCGTTCTAATACTCT